>JAVQJG010064422.1:0-12586 GCA_036024015.1 Craterocephalus amniculus | reverse complement strand
AAATCAGCTCATGATATGTTGGATTATTTATTTCTGTTTCACAGCTAAGCAGCTGAGCTTTTTTGAGTTTTACATTTTCATAATATCAGGCATCAAGCTTTGGTTATTAATCTGAAAGTCCTGGACAGTAAGAGGCGCCCGCTGACGCCTTTTTCCTGTCCTCTCCGACCCAGTTGAGTCGGATCCTCATGGTTCTGCTGGTGTTTCCTGTGAAAGGGTTTTTCTTCTCCTTTGCAGTCAGAAAAGCTGCATACAAACGCTATTAAAGATGAAATCTGCACTCGGAGCGAGTCTGCAGGGGCTCCGTAGCGCTCGGAGCTCGCCATATCAGGCCTGCTGGGAGGAAAATAACCGAGCTGTTTGTGCAGGAACACGATTCTGCACTTCCTGCTGCTCTCTGCCAGTTTCTGACCGGATAATCTGCTTCCTAAACGCAGGGCAGGAGAAGAAGTATGAGGTTCGGACGAGGAGGCTCCTCCGGGGGAAGTCGGTGCCTCATTACGCAGCCGTGGAGCCGCAGGGGAAGGGGCTGATGGTGGCCTCCGAGAAGCCGTTCACCTTCACGCACGTGGACGGCCGTCCTGTGGAGCAGCCCGACCCGGAGCCCATGGAGGTGGAGAAGCCAGGTGGGCCGCCGGGGCTGATGGGAAATATTAGGACCTTCAATGTTCCCAATTTCTGTTATTTTTCTTGTTCAACCCCAGAATACGTAGAAGATTTAATTAAGAACCTTTTTTTTTTTTTTAAGTGGGTTTTCAAGGTTTTTTCAGCAGATATTAAACATTTAAATTAGGAGAACAAACCCCGGCAGCATGACCACCATTCTGCTGCAACAAATAGAAAATGTAGAAAAATAGGGAAAAAAAAGTTAAGTTCAGACAAATAAAAAAAAAAGTTGTTTTTTTTCTGAAACAAAGAAAAACAAAAAAAAAGTAAACTTGTGAAACAAAAACCACCATATTTATGTGAATGGATTTTTTATTTTTTTTTACTTTCAATCTCTGCTGATGTGAATATAGATCACCTAACCCTAACACACGGAAGGAAACAAACATTAATCTGCAATAATAAGATTACAGAAAACAGAAATGTTAGTTCTTCTCTTCCATCACTGTCGATCTGAGTCGCTGGAACCGGTTCTGGTGCAGATGTAAGCAGGAAAATGCTTTTTTCCATCTGACTTGGTGCAAGGCTCTGGTTCTGGGTCTGGCAGATCCTGCAGACAAAAGATGAACTGCTGAACTGCCCAAGGTTTGATCTGCTTCTTAGTTCCTGCTCTGCACTGAGAGCATTGCTTGTTGCCACGGAAACAGCCGAGTGGGAAGCAGAGATCTGTCTTCAGACAAAGTGATTCTCCAGGCCGAGGATGCTTCCTCGTCATATGAGCGTGGCTGTTTGCACTCGGAAAAAACTCATCATGGAGAAGTCCCAACAGGTGAGATGAAGCCATGGCAACGCTGTTAGCCAATCACCGTGTATCCCAGCAACGCTGTCAGCCAATAACAGTGTATCTTGGGATGTCACGATTATAGATTTTCTAGGTACGATTATTGTTAGAGAAAAAAATCACGATTATTATGTTATAATTTCACAACGCTGGAAATGTATAAAATAACATGAAAACTCCTTTTCTGTTAAGTTTTGTTTGTGTGTTGATGTCAAGAAACCAGAATATGCCAACAAAATAAACAGAAGTACCATTTAGATTCCCATTGGAAATTAGTAAAAATCCCCTCTGCTCTGGTAACAATAAGGCCCTGTCCCAATACACCCCCTAGCCCTACTCTTTAGCCCTACCCCTACATTTTGCGCGTTCCCGTGAAGGGTAGTGATGTCTCAATACTCCAAAGCATGTAGGGGTAGTGGACATAACAAGGGGTAGGGCGGATGAATCCAGCCCTTCAGAACGAGGGAAATCAGATGTTGACTCGCTGAGGAAGGGCCAGATAAATATCCCATGATGCTTTGGATTTATAAGATATTTTAGCGGATAATTTATATTATTTATCGTATATCATTTGTATATATTATTTATATATGCGTTATTTTAATACTGAATCATAGCGACCCCCAATAGCAGTGTGTTTGAACGGTGTATAATGCAACAAGTAACCACAACACTTTCCGCCCTGCTAACGTTGCTCTCTAGCAACTCATATTTCATATTTCCTGCTAATGTAGCCGGTATTTCACATCCATGATAAAGCTGAATAACAGCGACGAGACAATATTGCTACGAGTAACGCTAATTATGTTCGTTCCGAACGGTAGCGAACTAGCTAGCCTACCTGCTAGTAACCGTTAGCTATGTTTGTTCCGAACGTTAGCGAATTAGCTAGCAGCTGCTTACAACTTGAATGAAGCAGTGACCAGCGAGTGATTAATATACCGATTCCGTGCAAAATTTAGGGGTAAGGCTAGGGGGTGTATTGGGACAGGGCCGTAGGGAAGGTTACGAAGGCCCAACCCCTTGTGGCTTCATTTCTAGGGCTAGTGATAGTAAGGGAGGGGTAGTGGTTGTGCGTAAGGTGAACATTGGGATTCGGCCTAATATTTCTAAAAAGCTGCAGTATTATATGAATGAATATGTGAATATGAAAAGATAAAAATAAATGACAGTAAAACTATATTTACATTATTACATGACGATTTTTAGGAAGCTTTCTGATTATTAATTGTAGCTTCTACTAAAGCGATTAATCGTGAAAATAAATAATCGTGACATCCCTACGTGTAGCTGATCTTCATTCTGCTGATGGAACAAGAAAACGGGGAAAACAGAGAGATAGAAAACACAAGCACAAGAACCGATCACCTAAGCGCCCTCCTCCGTTAGCTCCTGTTAGCTCTTAGCGACAGGTAGTTGTATGGGTGTCAATCATCCCTCCCCACGCCCACAATCTCCCTCTCAGTGGCTCCTCATTGCCCGTTTCTGTGACGAGACCTGTGACGCTGCCAAGGTGGCGATGGTGGGAACTTCTCGAAGAGCCTCAGTTCCACTCGTCAGAAACCTCCGGGTCACATGACGCAGGTTTCCCCTAGGGGTGGGAATCACTGGTTTGATCACGATACGATATTATATCGATATAGCGATACAGCGATTCGATGTTTGGCGATATCTCAAATTCAGTCACGATACGATTTCGATTCGATTTGATCTTGGATCCTCCGATCGATATGAAACGATATAAAGCAATATAATGAGGGATTTATCACAATTATTTCCATTCATCACTAAAAGCACCTAGATCATCATTTAAACTTTCTTTATTAATGAGCTATGGCATTAACATTTAGTTTAAACAAAAATATTTTCAAAATAAAAGTGTGTTTGATAACTGGTTACTCTATCGATTTTTGTTCGATATTAGGATTTCGGATCGATATCATTGAATCATTGACCATTCGATCGATGTATCGATACAGATCGATGTATTGTCCCACCCCTAGTTTCCCCCACATCTGGCTTTATTATGATTACCATCATGATCCATGATTTTTTTTAAAATCTTGTAACGATTGTGAAATTTGAAGCAAAAAGTATTAATATCGATACTGGTTTACTTGGTATCGGATCGGTACCAGAATTTTTCAGTATCGGATCACATTATCTGTGAATCAGAACAAGAAACAAATAGATTCTTCTAAAATGAATTATTTCCTTCAAACTCGCTAATTTGATGGAAACAGAATGAGTCAAACTTTTCACAGAGCATCTGAATAAAGATTTGTTTTCTTCTAAAATAATACGAGACGACCCGAACCTGAGCATCAACGGGTCCTTTTATCAGCGCGCTGCCTTTCTGAGAGGATTACATGTCAAGAGGCATCTTCAAAGAAGCCTGAGATGAGAGAGGAAAGGAGGAGGCGGAGACGGTGAAGGGATTTAATGCAGATACGCAAATGACACGCATCAGGCCGGCTGCAGAATCCGCCCGGCCCGATAAATAAACGGCTACTGGGGAGAAACCAGGAGCTCACATATGAAGGGAAATGTGTGTAAAAGTAAAAAGCATGAATGCGGAGGGATTGAAGGGCGTTTACACCTGCTGTTGAATTTCCCATTTCCGCTCCGTGTGCAAATAAAAACATGTTTACGTCACCCGTGGCAACAGGCGAGACCTCAGTTAAAGCTGTTTTTTATAAAAGATGGAGCGCTGAAGGCTGGAGGATGGATTTATGATGTCTGAGAGATCAGAGGCTAGTCAAGGCTGGTCGATGTGGCTTTGTTGTGCGTCGCTGTGTGTTTGTGAGGATGATGATGCACGGTGATTTTTTTTTTTATTCAATATTTTCTATTTTAGTGAAGTTAAAAAAAAAGACTTTTTTTTTTTTTACAATTTTTTTACAATTTCTTTTTTTACAAACGTTTTTCACAACCTTTTATTTTTACAAAAAAAAATATTTTTCATGTAATTAAAAAAAATTATCTTAGGAAAATACAACGCCAAGACATGTTAAAAAATGTTAAAAAGAACATTTTTTAAAACTATTTTTAATTTTTTTTGTTTTTCACATTTTGAAACAAACAAATTGTGATATTTATTTGGATTTATTTATTTATTTATCTATGTATTTATTTATTCCCCACCCCTCTTTTCCACAATCTATTTAAATCCATTGATCCAATCAAGACTGAGACGGACTGAGATCAATCAAACTGGAAAAGATGCTTTTTATTAAAGCCAGTTGACAGTGAAAAAACATATTTATAATGATGCATCATACTCATTTTCTAAAACTCTGATTGCAGAAAGGAGCACATAGATCAATGTTTTGGTAAAGAAAGACGTTAGAAATGAGATGTGGGACTTGGCGACTCTTCCTCATTAGTTTCTTTGTTTTCTTAGTCGTCAACAAAGGCCGATAATGAACACGTTTCTTGCATCTCTGTCAAATTTGGAGCCGGTGTGCTGGCTTGGCACGTCGTTCTGGAACAGTTTCAGCACTCAGACCTTGGCAATAATCAGAGAGTATTGTATGCGAAGGCTCTGGCACCCAGATATCGTATCTGTGGACGGGCCAGACAATCGTTCCCCGTTTTAGAAGCTGTGATACAGGATGATGTTGGCTTCATCTCGTGCTGCAGGACGGTTCACTATGAGCTCACCAGGTTGTAGAAAAAGGAAAATTAACCTTGTTTTTTTTAAAACTTTTTGTCTCTGTAAAATTTGTTTGCACGTTAGAATAGAACAATGCATGAAAAATTAAGACGTGTCCGTCTGCGTTTCCGTCTTCTGCATCCCCATAAATGGTCCTTTATGTTTATTTTTATTTTCCTCTCGTCCACCGATAATATCTCCTTGTATTATTTGGTCCAGTCAGACACATGCCATGTCTAAAATGGCCTGTGTGTGTTTACTGTGTTAAACCTCCGGCTTAGACACATAAAGCCAATGCAGAAGTGCAAATAATGGCACTTCCCCCCTCCACCACTAGGGGCTGCAGTTCCCCCTTCCTCCACTAGGGGCTGGCTGATCCAATCCCCTAGACTCTCATGGTAAAAAAAGCAACTTTCCAACAGCCTGGTACAAAAACTATTTTAACTTTAAATTAAAAAATTGAAACTTTGAAAGTTTTGAAAAGTTTGTGCAGGAAATCAGCGACGTGGCTGGAGAATCAGTTAGAAAACGGTCATCAGATCTCAAAAAACAAAGGAAAGTCATGAGATATAGTTTCAATGTTGGAATCGAGTTTTAAGGTTGGACAGTTACGTAGCGGAGTTTCGGCATCAGTAAAACATCAGCTGATGGCTGCATCTCTGTAGGAAACAGGATAAAGCTATAAACTGTAGCCGGGCAGGAAATGACGTATAATGTGTTCTCAGCAGCAGGTAAAAAGGAACTGTGCTAATGGAAGATGGATTCAGAGGGAAGTTATTTCACAAATAGTTCTCATTACACAGCGTTTGACAGGACGTATAAACTGCATCGGGCTGGATGTGTCCACTAAGATCCGTTGATTTTTATCATCTTTTCTCTAACAAAGCTTCTGGAAAGCACCTCCTCTTTATTCCATCTGTTCTTATCATGTGAAGCAATATTCAGAGGTTAGCCTTACTGTTAGAACTCATGTGTTTCATTATAGTGCAACACATGGTTCGGGTGGTGAAAGATAAAGAGATGGATGAGGATGGAGGTGTGGAAACGGGTAGAAGCAGAGAATCAGGCTCCTATGCTTTTATAGAAAGTAAACACTCTTTCAATTCCTCTCAGGACATCAAACCAGCTGAACATGGTTGGGATTTGTTCAGATTTATGTTGGCATGTTCAAAAGAATGTAAAATAGCAAAACTTGGATCCACATTAAAACTCATTTTTCCAAAGGTATTCTGCCCCCTGCTCATCAGCTACCTGCTCTCACTGATCCAGAACCATTTGCTGCTTTCTTTGTTTTTATTCAGTTTTAAATTCAACTAAATTATAAATATTTATGTCATTGAATCATAATGTAAAAATTGATCTTCATTATCACTTTTTCAGTCTCCAGTTATTTGAATTTATATGAAGAATTTAGCCTTTTCTTTGCTGGAAGGGGACATTTCGTTCTGCAGACAACCGGATGGGGCATCAGTGAAATTTTGCAAGCAGTATTTTTCTAATGGAAACAAATGTGAACATTTATTTTTGTTAACTCCTACCAGGGGTTTGTTGGTGGCTAGGTGCGGTGGGATGGTGTGGCTGGTGGTTTGAATTAACATGAAAAAGACAGGAAGTAACATGTAAATAGATGAGTAATTAATAAAATCCCTCCCCTACAGTTGTCATGAAGGTAAACCTTAGTTTATGATTATTTTATAGATTTTTTAAAAACCTTTTTCTAATTAACAGAGGCAGTCAGTGGGAGCTAGGCTTTATGTTTGGGAACACTGGGATGGGTTTGGTGCCTGAAAACGCACCAAATATGCTCGTATTCCATGCAAGAGACATAAATGTGTATCCGTCATATGGGTGGAGCACAAATGGGCCTTAAAAGTTAAACAACACTGATAAAGTGCACAGATGCAACTTAAATTGTGTCCTTCTTCGTAATGTGTCGGTGAAGCATCATAGAACTGCGATTTATAGATTGTGGTTTAAAAGATCTGCGTGACCTCTGCAGCCTGAGCTCAGGCAGGTGGCAGAAAATGGATGGAAAATGTTCCTGTTTCTGTCTGAAGTCCACCAGCTGCCTTTATTTTATTTCAGGTGTTTTGTGTCCGAATCCCGGTTAAGGATAACGATCATTTCTCTCCCTCTGCCATCAGATCCCATCTACTTCTGGCAGCAGACGGCGGAGGACGTCACAATCTGCGTGCGCATGCCCGAGGGCTTCACCAAACAGGAAGTGCTGTTCAGGCTGACGGCGGATAACTTGAGCATCGGCGTTCAGGGTTTCGCTCCCTTACTGGAAGGTCAGCTGCACGGATCCGTGGACCCCGAGGCCAGCACCTGGATCATCAAAAACGATAAAAGGTTTGTGAAATAAGTCATTTTCTTACTTACATATTACTTTGTTTTTTTCTGTTTGACATTTTCCTTTCAGGGCCGCAGTTTTCACAGTTTATATCCCAGACCCATTAATGTCGAAAGAAATTCTAAAAAAAAAAGTTTAGTTTTTAATCTATTTGGACAATTCCATGATTATAATACCCAGTTAAAGGGTGGTGCGGTATGCACCACCCTTTAACTGGGTATTATAATTAATCTTTATTTTAAATTTTTAAAAAAAAATTGAAAATTTAAATAAAATAAATAAATAAATAAAATCTTTTAAGGCAGATAAATTCAGGCATTATACTGGAATTTAAAAAAAACAGACCTAAGTAGGAGAATTATATAAATTAAGTAAAATATAATTTAGATTAACATGAGAACTAAAAAAAATACTTCAAGAAGCGTATAATACAGCTATAAACAGAATAACATTTCATAGAAAAGATAAAAAATTAAATCGAAACAATTTAGAGCCTTAAAGACCATTAAAAGAATTGTTCGACCCGGTCCAGATCAGAACCCGTGCAGCTGCAATTGTTATCTACACCATAGATAATAAGTGAATATTTTTGGGGATTCAGTTTCCCAGTCTGATCATTTTCTTTTCAAATGTTCTCCTGGTCTTTTTCTGAGCTGAATCTATTGATTAAACACGAGCTGAGTCATATCCTCATTCACACATCTCCTGTCCTCTTAATGGAAGTCTTCCGATCCATTCAGACAAAATGTGTTGCGTAATCTGTTGATTCATCTCTGACTAGCCTTGGTGAGTTTAAATGGTTTTCTGTATGAGAAGGAGACGCTCTCCGTTTGTCCATCTGAGGAAAAAAAGGAAAAATGAGACGGTTTGGAAGGACAGCTGCCCTTTTCATTTCGTATTCTTTTACACCAGCTTCCCCAGGAGAATCATCCTGGGCTTTATTTTCACTGCATTTCCCTCAGACACATGAAGGGCATCGTTTTATTTCAGGAAGTGTCCTTTGGGTCTGTCTTTAAGTGTGAATACAGATCTCTCTTATTAGATGCAGCAGTACAAGGAGCTCATGTAAGACACAGGCTGAAGAGTTTGTCGTGGGCATAACGAGATTGATTACGCTTGATTGGAAAGTCCTTCACTAAATAATCATGTGTGGTCAGATCAGAATTGGGTTGCATTTGATTTAATTATGGTGCATAAATGGGACATTTAGTGTCAGGAGAGCTGTTTTTTAACCTTTACAGACTGGAATAAAGTTGGATTAAAATTATTTGCTGTATTTCTGGGACCAAGTTGTTTGACATGGCCTTTATTTTTTCTATTTAGATTTACATACTAAGCCAGAAAAGTGTCTTATTTCCTAGATTCAACCAAGTTCTCCTATTGTTCTCCTATTAGAAAATGACGGCATGGTGATTATAAGTAATTTCATCCCAACTGATGTAGTGAATTGCTACTCATTTACTTAACAACCATGTGGAATGACACATAAAGATGCTGGTTTGTTCCAGAGAGGTCGGATTATCGACATCAGGCAGAGAAAACATGTCGATAAGACTGAAACTGGATTCAGAACTGTCCGACGCATCATTTCAACCTGAAAACCTGGCAGGATGGCGAGGAACATCCTGAATGATGGAAGGAAAACAACAGTAGAGCTCAAAGCTGTTTCATGGTGAAAGTAATAAACAATGTGGAGGAACTCCAGCAGGTGGAGCCAGAAGGAAAAAACTAATCAGGTCTAGGTTCAAGTCTAGATTCAGGTCGCATGATGCTCAGAATGTGATAGACTGTTTCCGCGAACAGGAGACAGAATCTCCACTACAGAGTCCATCCAGAGATGTAGCAAAAGTAATTATCAAAGCAGTATAAAAGCAAAAAAATTAATCGCAGATTAAATATGCATGTCTGTCCAAACGGATTTACAACCTGCTGTGTAGAGGTAGTCTCGTGTATCGCGAGACTTCCATACCAAAACAAACGCGAGCGCCAATGGACAAAACTGCGAGCGCTGTTTCTGGTATAGTGAGACCCGATAGAGGAGGAAATGTAAGGTTTTTCATCAGAACCGGTCAGTCAAGTAAAATACTTCCTTCCAAGCAGCTTAATGACTATGACAAAGTTGCATAGAGCCTCTTTAAATCTAAAATGCTGATAAATATTGTTCTTTTTTAATAAACTATATTAATAAAAACAAAAAAACTTTTGTTTTGTTAAAAGAAAACTAAAAAACCCCACAAATAACTTTGTAATGCAAACTTTTATGGATCGTCTGGCTAACATGCTGCTATTAAAGTAACAAATTGCAGCAGAAATGAATAATATAAGCGTCATCACATGCAGTTGCAATCAATAGATCAGCCCAATTTTGTTAGCTTACTACATTACATGCATGTTTCATGAAAGTACATCAGCCTGAGAGAAGTTGGTACTCAGATGTACTGTTTGACAGCCTCCTGCAGCTTTTAAAAGAAGTTTTTATAAAGATGTATTTATTTATTTAAATTAATTCATATTTTGGGGTTTTTCTTGGGTTGGCGGGGGTTTTTTCTGCCTGCTGCAGCTTGATGCAGGAGTCTGACCATCCTGGGGTGGGAGATTTGGGTCAGGTCCCGTGGGATCGCAATCCCCAATCCCTTTTAATCAGAGTTCTTTGTAACACAGACTGTTGACTGAACTTAAATGTGTAGAAAAGTTGTATTTTTCATCTGTTTTCATGGTTTAACTATCCTAACAGATTTGACCTGTTAATGTTGTTTTATAGGGAATGTGTGATGTTTGAAAAAAACAAAAATAATATGGCTGAGATGACATGCTTTCTTCTGGATTTGTTTATTTTACGATTTCTGGTTGTCAGTTTGATTTAAATTGAGATTCTCGAAATTCCTCAATATTACCGATTTTTCTGTGGAGAACATAAACAGGTTAAAAAGTTAAAGTGTTTATTTTCTTAATTTCAATTAGGAAAAAAAAACACAGGAGCCACGATAGTAGTGGTCACGATATGTTATTATATCGAGACAGTGATTCAATGTTTGCCAATATCTTAAATTGAGTCATGATATTATTTCGATTTGATCTAGGATCCACAGATCGATATGAAACGATATAAAGCAATATAATGAGTGATTGATCACAATTATTTCCATTCAAATCAAAATAACAAATAGCAACTAGATCCTCATTTAACCTTTCTTTATTCCTGAGATCTGGCACTAACATTCAGTGTAAAAGAAAATATTTTCAATATAGATGTAGATCGATGAATTGTCCCAGACCACCATTCTGCTGCTATAATGCCCAATAATACAAATATATAAATAAAGAAATAAATTAAATTAAAATAAAAAATAATATTTTACATTTTTTTTAATTAATTGGAAAAATCTATTTAAAATTGTGAAAAAAGAAAATCCAGATATTCGAATTTTATTTATATATATTTTTTTTTATTTACCACCAAAAAAATTTACCTGTGGAGTTCCCTCAGGCTCCATCTTGGGGCCCCTGCTGACAAACACCCAGATAAATGATGAAAAACCACTAAATATGTTCCATGACTACGCTGTTGCTTTTTTTTCTACAACCGTGTCGCATTCAATGCCAATAAAATCCACTTTCTTCCACATTCTGGTGGATGATGTGCTGAGTTGCTGCCATGTGATTGGCTGGTTATTTGTGTGAGCAGCATGTCGAGCTGATTGGATCATTGAGTTTATCTTGTACGTTATTTCTTAAAAAAGCCTGCAATGTCTAAAACAGTTTGATTTTAAGATTAATTTTATATGAATGTTACATGAATATTTTATATGAAAGGGTCACTATCAGGCTGGCGCGGAGCTTTTGTAAGAGATGAACTCTGCAACCATCAGCATGAATGTTCTCGACGAATGATCGCATCCTATGATGAATGCTGATCAACTCCTCTTTTTTTTTCCTTATTTATTTTATTTTATTTTTTCAATTTATTTATTTTTTTACATTTAATTGAAGTTTTTTAATTTTCAATCTTTTTTTAATTTTATATTTTTCGTGTTATTTAATCCATCATTTATCATTAAGGCTTTGTTCAGGTTCTAAGAGGTTCAGAGAAGTTACTTGAACTTCAGAGGGAAAGGCTTTTTTATATCTGTGATGCACCGTGTTGCCCTTTCGCATTAAGCTCGGCTCCCTGGACCATCATGCATCTGAGGATACCTAATTAATCTGCAGCAGGAAGCATGATAAAGCTCCAGCGTCATTCATTAAGCTCTCACCATTTAAAGGAAAACTATACATGGAGGAAAGATACTGGAGAACCTCCGAACTGATGAGAAAATACTAGACTGAGATAATGTTATTCCAATTTATTCCAATTTATTCACATTTTTCTTTGAATTGATGAATACTCATCCCGATTATCATAAAGTACAACACAGATGTAACATACGTGCTCTTGTGTCCCGTTGCATTGATCTCGTGGAGAACATCTTGTTTCACACCTGCAGCCTATGCATGTTATTTTATAATAAATAATCACAGTTAACCGTAGTGAGAGCGCCTTTTAATACATTTTAATCATCATCTGGCTCAAGGCACCATTTAGACTAATTTCTGTTAAATAAATTACATATTTAGAGTTTTTCCAATTAAAAATCACCCCTTTATGTCTTTAAATCAGTGGTGTCAAGCTTATTTTAATTAAGAGCTCATGTAATTTGATCTGAAGTGGGCAGCACCAGCTATATAATCTAAAAATAAGAAATAATCCACATTTTCTCTTTGTTTTAGTACAAAGAAGTAAAAGTATATTATCAAGAAGTTTGTATTTAATGGATTTAACTTTTGGAAAATTCTGAATAACCTGTATTCTCTTAAGAACATAAGGATATTTTGTCTATTTCATATTTATATTTTCATTTTGTGTTTCATATTCTTAGTTTATTTTGTTATTTATATTTATTATTTTACATATTTAAATACATAAATTCTACATTTCATACAAATCACAGATCAGAAAACATTTAATCACAGGTGTCTGGAAATAAAAAGTGTAGTATTTCACATTATGATTACAATAACTTTACCCATATATTCTACTTTATATATAGTCATAATATAAATTTAAAAATGTACACACACACATATATATATA
>JAVQJG010064414.1:0-13701 GCA_036024015.1 Craterocephalus amniculus | reverse complement strand
AGCAGTTGTTGCGTTATTGTTAGTAGAGATGTTCCGATACCATTTTTTTCCTTCCGATACCGATTCCGAAACTTGTGCTGTTGGTATCGGCCGATACCAAGTACCGATACCACTATATTATAAAACAAATGTGATATTACACCTGCATGACTGCAATATGATTAGCATTGTGATAAGGCCTGGCTCAGGTTAAACTCTTTTGTAAAACATGAATGAATACAAACTGAAGCCATTTATCTTCAAATTTAGTCTTGCTGGTGCGAGTATTCAGTGTGAAATACTGCCACACGACTGACATTACTATTAGCTCTTTGTCTAACTGTCAAAAACATTAGGCCGCAGACGGCTGCACAGTTCAACTGTTTTAAGAACAATAAAGAAGAACTGTGTCAGAGCTAATAGAGCTAGTCAGTAAATATACTTATTTTCATAAATTATGTGGTATTAAATCGCGACCTGAACTCCAGTACTCGCCGATACCGATACCAGAATTTTGGGCAGTATCGGAGGCACTTCCGATACCGATACCAGTATCGGAACAACTCTAATTATTAGTTTCATAGTTTGGAGTCATATTGCTTGGCCCTATGGCAAAATCATGGGTCTATGTGCTCATATGAAGCAGCAGTACCATGTTTGATATGATTGAGCTGAGCGGCTTTAGATCTGGTGAGAAGATTGTGTGTGCGTGTGTGCGGCGGCCAGCATGGCCCTCCACAGAAGCCACAGCAGACTGAAACTGAACCAGAGCCAGACCAAAGCTTGATTTTTATGCAGCCATGTTCCCATGGGCTCAGTGTTAGTATGTGCAGTCTGAAGACTTCCAATATTACGTTAATTTATGTGTTTTCCTGCATCTGTTTGCATGTGAGTATGTGTGTGTTACCGTACATTAAGGTGTGGACTACACTTTTGGTTTGGTGTCTATTGTGGGCCAGGCTCAAGTTAAGGTTGCTTTGGATTCAGGGTCTCAGATTTTTTTTCCATTACTGACTAACTGTGAAGATGATAAGGGGTTTTGGTCCTCTTCTCCATTCCTCACAGGGCATTCAGAAAGACTTGGTAACAGAAAAGCCCCGATGTCAGCCTTTAAACTTTTGCTTTAGTAGTCAACTATGCAAGAAGACATGCCTGGGAACAACTCCTCTCATGTTACTAATGATTTGGACATCTTGTGCTTGTCATTTCCTCTTAGACAAACTTTTGTGCTAACACAAGTTTTTCAAGGAGAAGAGAAACCTACTTTAAGGGACGGAGAGATGTTGGTTTTGTGTTATGGAAAATGGACTTCATTCACCAGATGTTTTTGTTCAAGGTTATTTCATAGATGAGAAACTCAAATAAAGAGGCTAATCATCTCCAAACATCAGAAATGATTAATCAATTGCTGTCTTGTCTCTATGATCAGAGGCGTGTTTTTTGGATGAGGGGCTTTTCGGCCAACCGTCTTAAACGCAAAGAAGCTTGGCTTAAATTCCTAAAAAACATTCAGACTTTAAGCACACCATTTAGGGCTTTAGTTACTTCCGTGTTGTATTCTCTATCAAACCTTCTTTGTATACTTGTTTCAAAGTAACTCTAGTCAACCTTCCTCCTTTTTATGGCTTCATTTAGTTCAGTACAAATAGTATTGGAAGGCAAATTATATTGTGATTAATCAATTCTCAAGTCACTTCAGAGGAGATTGTTATTTTATTTTGGGATTCCTGTTGGCTACATAAGTGATTAAGGACTCAAAAATAACTCTTGCTGAAAACCAGTATGTGTAAAACTGCAGTATAACAGTTCTTTGTTTACAGTACAGCCAAACCTGAGTATGGCAATCCCTTGAATTTAGCTTGAAATTCCCTCATTTGTCCTTATTTTATTAATTAATTTAAAAAAGGGAAAAAAAACTAGCCTTTTAGCCTTGCAGATAAACAGAGCCACAGCCCTGTGGTAGCAAATGTCATATCCGATATTCTGGTGCCAGAGGTGATGAAGTTAATTCGGTGGTCAGTTAGTGACATGGCTAACAAACAAAGCCCTTGTTTGGTCCTGGAGGGCTGGAATCTCTGCAGTGCTGTGCAGTGCTTCATCCTGCATTGTGATAGACCATGAGTTGTTGCCACAGGGTAATAATGCAACCTAAAGCCTTGGGATCTTTGTCATATTTGGTGTGTAACCCTGGGTGTGGATCTTTTGTTACCATGTAAATGTATTTCGGGTTTTTCTCTTGGAAAGGATTACGATATCAGCTTTAATGAACATGTAACCAACATACAGTTGTTAAAAACGTACTACACCATATTGATATTGATTTCTTTTTTCACTGTCTTTGAGGAAGAAAATAAATCATTCTGTTTGAAAAGAGAAGCTTCAGATAAAGGTGGCAAACATAAATAAAATGTAAATTTTAAAGGACTTTGTAGAAGAAGAATGATGTCAAAAGCTGTTTATTTTTATTGTGCAGTATTATCTTTCTGTGGATATTTTGCATAATTCTTCAACCATCCCTGACATACCAAAAGCTACCTGAAATTTTTTATTCCACGCACATTTCAGGTAGCTGGTTGTATGTTAGATATGAAGAGCTTTACATTTTTCAGTGAGTTTTGCTTAAGCCGTTTTATAACTCTTCATGTGTTCATCTGAAGGATTTGCTGGTGTGTTTTGGATCACTATCCTGTTAAAGTTTTCACTTCAGATCAGCTTTTAGGTTGATGATCTGGCATTATGTTTTAGACCCCCACTGAATCAGCATAGGCAAGTTTTTTACCATAGTTTGATGGTGCCATGTAAAAGGTAGAATTGTTTTTTAAGCCTGAAATTGAACAGAACAGAATCAAATGTAGGGCAAGGTGATATTGCAAAAATATTATATTTTCTTTATTGATCCATCTTGATCATGACCTAGTTTGTTGACGTGGTGATTGTCAAAATTAGACTAATATTGACTCCAACATAAAACAAATATCCATTGGTATGAAAGACAGATTTTTGTGCAGATTTGAAGTTTGTCTTAAACTTATTATTTTAAACTTGTAATCAGCTGATCAACAGGCTGTTTCAGTTTAAAAGCATGTCAGGTTGTGAGTACTGGTTCTTTGTCTCCTCCCAGTCTTAAGATTTTGTTCAGGATAAAGATTCAAGAGACACAAGCATTTGAACTTACTATTGGTTATCTTGTACAATTAGGCTTCATAATTGGGGGTTTTACAATTTGTCTGTTTTTATATTTTATTAATCTTTTATCGAGAAACAAGTTCAAGTAATGTTATTGTCCCCAAAGGGAAGTTTTGTTTATATCACATACTATAAAATTAATGGGGGGGGGGGAGAACTGAGTGGATCATGAAATTAATTTGTTTAAATTTGTTGGTGCTGAAACTGTTGTTTTTTTTGTTAAGTCTTTCGTACTTTCTGATTAGCCATGTTAAGTTAATAAGTCAAACAGAGTCTATTCATGTAAATTTGAAGTAGTATGCTTGATAAAATTCGTTCTTATGTTGTTTATCAGTTTCTTATCAGTTAATGAAACAATTCCTCAGAACTCTTAACGTTTTGTTACTAAAAGAGAATTGAATGTGAATTTTGATCAGTTTGAATCGAGAATCGATACAGAATTGAATTGTCAAACCAGGAATCGGAATCTAATCGTGAGTTAATGCAAGACTCACTTCCCTTGAGGTTTGTTTTTTTAACCACACATTCTACACATCAATTTTTATTGTTTTAACTAAGGTGTGATGGTGGTATGGCATTTGAAAGGCTGTAAATGTAGTGAGAGTGTGCAAGCATAGCCTAAATCCCAAGAGTCCCTTCACTGTAGTGCCTGTTGGGTTGTGGGGTGTGTGTGTTGGTGGGTGGGTGGGGGGGGTCTAAGCTAGTTCTTAGGGATCCCACAGCTGTCTTCAATGCAGCTATGTTTTTGCACACTTCACCAACGTGATTTTGTCTTTCCTTTCACAGTCAGCAGTTCGTCAATATACTTTGTTTATTTTCTATGATTGACAGTATGAATTGGTTTCAACTCGCAATAGAAGTGAGGAGGAAAAAAAGACTATGTATTATGGCTGGCGGTCCCCTTTTAAACTGGTACCCTGGCTGGCTGTCACTCTCCTTTTATCATTGAAATGGTAGTTTATCTTTTACAAGCTTAAGTGGAATGTTTTTGTTTTTCAAGTGATTATTAGCATCCTCCTTGGCTCCCATCTCTGGCTGATGAAAGGAGCACATCAAACAATGTTTTACACTAACGAAGCGGCGTGGGCTGGCTGTCTCCAGCCTTTTACTGTAAGGCACCTGCTTAAGTGACAGACAGGCAACAAAGGGGCCCTCAGCGCACAAGAGTTGTCCGTCCTGCAGTGAAGTGGGTAGGACAATAGAACAGAGAGGTGGTCTGGGCTCTTAGACACGTGCCAGATCATGTCAAAAGCACAGCGCACAGGGGAGCCCGACTGGGAGGACGTAGGAAGGACAAGAGCGAGGGCGGGGGAGAGTGGTGGCGGGAGTGGCTGACACCTGCTTGTGCTTGAGCTTTTCTCTCTATAGTGGACATCCTTACTATTAACAGGGGTAGGGGGTGTAAAGTGAAAAGTGAGATGTGAGGGGATAGAAATTTAAAGGTGTGCATGCAAAGGCACATAAAGACTGATAAGAGTTCAGTGTTAATGACTGGTATGAATGTGGGCATACTGGTAGTTCCTAAGGGGTTGAGAGGTGAAATGCACACGTACTAAAGCTTAACACTGTACTAGGTTATCTGGACTGCTGGGGAATAAATCAAATTGGGCCTCACATGAAGCCCAAGCTAATCGTGCTGTGCTATTTACTTCTGCAGTGAACTAATCATGAGCCCATAAAAATGTGAATGTGAAAAATGTAGAGGATGGCTATAAATAGTTGGCAAGCAGCATTATGGATCGCTGGCCTTGTTGTTTCCCAGTGGACCAGTGTGAATTTCTTTGTCTTCATTTCCTTTTTTTACCCCAATCTGGAGCGCTAACTAGGGAGAGAGTGAAGGTCGGAATATATCAAAAATTGTTCATGTACTTTTATGCATGTGTGGAGTGGGTAGGATCAAAGTTATTTTCTTATAATTTATTTTTTTTTAACAACAGTTTATAAACTCTTCATGTACACTTTCACATGGAACCGGAGAGAGAGTTGAAGGCAAAAAGCTGCACCAAGTATGATTAGATGCATTAATTTGTTCCCTTCACCATCAGCACACAGACATGCACCCTCTTTGTACAGTCTGAAATAGACCAGGCTATTAATCCACCAATGTTCTGGCTCTTCATTAATAGTGAATTTAGCTTGATGAAGCCGTTGTTGTTTAGGTCCTCAGACTGTTTGAGATGCTGTAAATCTCATGCTGGGTTTTCTCTGATTAACTTTGTTTTTGTATCCAGATTTGGGGGTATGGAAAAGTTGAGTAGTGCTACTCAGTAGTGTTTGGCTTGGTTAGCAAAGCTTACTTCAAAGCTTTCTTTTTTTTTAATCCCTGTTTTTTTTTTTATTTCCTTTTTTTTCCTTTTGATTGAGAGACAGTAACATATCCTCTCTTCATTTTCTATTCTGTCATGTCTTGGACCGTCTTACTTTAAGACCTCAAAAACTGGCTTGCATGCTGAGGTGTAATTGGTCCTCTACCCCTCTGTCTCTCTCTCAGCTCGTAGCCCAATGTACATGAGTGCTTGCAAATTTGAGCTAATGATTTTGAAAAGTGATTAAAATGAATTGAAAAGTGTGCAGCTTCTGTAGTATCCGGACCCCTCCATCATTAGAGGCTTTCCTCCTTTTTCTCTTCCTCTTTTTCTCTATCTGTATCATCAGCATTAGGCGAGTAGGGGTTTGAGAGGAGGCCTGGGGTAGGCTTTCATGAGCACAGACTCAAAGGTTTCTCCATTTCTTGTAATCATGGACACCACTCTTCTAGCACTTTCACTGTCGCCTTCTGGCTCCTCAAAGGTATCTTTGATTCTCTCACATCATATGCCCAGGCCAGATAGTGTCACATTACATTTTTACTCTCTTCTCTTCACCCCAGTACTTGCCCTTTGCTCTTTCTCCTCCTTAAACCCGAGCTCATCACTCTTTATTCATATTTATTGTCCTCAGACTGAGAGCTGATTTAGCACTCTTCCCTTTCGAACTGCTTAAACTTAACCCCCTCCAGTTTGCCTTGATCCACCTTTTATGATCGTCTCCCTCTCTTTGTTTTTCCAGTTCTCCTGTTTTAAATGAATTATGCAGAAGGCAGGAAACGGGGATTAAAGAGAAGCTAAAGCCAGTGCCGACTTCTGTGGTATACATCTCTACAGAGTTTGTCTCAGGACTGTGAACACATCGGGGCTAATGAGCTCCCCCTTTTCCTCTCCTGGCATTTTTGTCCATTCTGCATCTGTTGCATCCTGTCCTGCACAATCCCTGCTGTGCTCTCTCATTTTTCATTCTTTTATCCAGTTTCACCACTACTGGATTAAGATAATCTGTTTCATGACAATATAAGGAAACTTGTTTATCATGCAAAAGCCAGTTTCTTTTTTTTATTTTATATATACGGTGTATATATATATTCTTTCTGTTTTTGAAAACTTTTTTGCAGTCCTTTTATATTTGAATATCCTGGACACTCTTCATAAGTGAATCTTCACCATATATGCTTTTGCCACGTTGTATTTACTAATACTTGTATATCATTAATTTCCATTGAAAGGGTCTGACATCTATAAATTGTTTGAATTTCTTTTTTATAATTGTTCAACATGTCGTCATTTCTCACCCACAAGGAGGAAATGCTTTCAAACGTGTTTACCCAGTTTCCTCTGCTGTTTGCGTCTATGATGTGTTTCAGAAGTCAAATTTCTTGTCCGTCAGGGGAGCGAGCCCTGCTGTTTGCATGTTTTATTAAGGCTGACATGATACAGGGTTAAAATTAGTTTGTGTTTTGATTCAGGCACTGTTTTCAGGTTTTTTGTTTGTTAGTCACACATTTTTGTCTTTGGGTGTGGAGGTCCCCAGCTTTGCCATGCCTTAATTGCATAATTTCTGATTGTTAGTTTTGTTAATTGCGCTGTTTCTGGGTGTGTGTTAATTTGACATGGCAGTCTTAATTGATCGTGTTAACATGGGATGTAGGAGGTGAAAGAACATCAGGGACCTCGGTGCCTGCTGGTTATTTTGACACTTAGGCAGTCAGGAACACAAGAGGGTTAGGAAGAGGAGTAATCATCTCTCCCTTAGTCTAATAAAACACAAGGCTGAAGTGTAAAGAAGTCATCACAAGAGGCATGAAGGCCAGATGACTTGTAAATCCCCTGCGACACTACAATATAAATGCCACATTACACACCTTGAATTTGTCTCATTTTTTCCTGATTTAGGTCTAAGTTCAGATTAAAGCAGATCAAATATAGAATAAAATGTGCTCTATCTTGACTGCTACATAACATTAACCACCTGTAGTATGGCTGTTTAGCACATTTTACATAATTTAAAAAACTATATTTCAGGTACCTTTTTTTTAAACATGTCATTCCCATTATTTAAAAAATAATGTAAAGCAAAGTGAAAATTTAAATGTAATAAATGAAAGATTATATAAATGGTAACTGCACTGTACTTGTATAGTGCTTTTCTATTCACATGACCACTCGAAGTGCTTTGACACTACATGTTCATTCATCCATTCACACACATACATGCAGCACTTTTATTTATACATACTTCGTGCTTGTGTACAAATTCATGCCTCCGATAGGCACGTTGGAAGGCAATGTGGGGTTCAGTGTCTTGTCTAAGGACAATTGACATGTAATCACAATCATCAATTTTCCGGTTGGTAGGCAGCTGCTCTTCCTCCTGAGCATCTGCCTTCCTTTCTGGTTAGAGAAACATTTTGCTGTTCCAGCAAATATGTGCAAAGTCAGACTATGTGCTGTGTTTTGTTTTCCAAATTAAAATTCTGAAAAAGAAAAAAAATTGGCAAAAAATGTTTTTTGTAAAAATATTTTTCATTAACTTCTCAAAAATCAAAAATATCAAAGAATCACAATTTAAATTGAATCTGCACCCAAAAAAAATGTAAAACAAATTGAACTGAGAGGAAAGCACATCACCACAGACCTGTGTTTATTGTAAGACACTGTTGTATGTGTGTACTAACCTTTAGGAATATTGATTGCCAACAGATTAATGTGGCCATTCATATTGGCTCTCACCCTTTACACCTGAATGCAAATGTTTGGACTTTAAAGCAGAATTGCTCTTTTTTTTTTAACCTGGGGTCTGTTTTCATCTTTCCTTTCATACATGTGAGTGATGGGAGAAGGAACGTTCAAGATCGCTCCAGTATTTAGCCGGATAGGCAGCTAGCAGCACAGCTAATGATAAGTATTGGGCAACTCACTCTGGGTCTAAGTTGCCCTAAAAACGTGCTTTTTTTCCACACTGAAGTGCTCTGATAGTCTCAACGAGTGTCTGACAACGTACTACAGAGGAGAAATGAACTTTCCCCATCACTCACATGTATGAAAGAAAAGAGGACAACAGCCCCCAGGTTAAAAAAAAAGCGAAATTCTCCTTTAAGGATTCATTATCTTTGTGTATGGTTCCTACTCATAATTTTGTTTCCATCATTAGTTACTTCAGCATATTTCCATCGGTTGTTATGAACATGTAGCAGTAGCCAATAGAAAACGTGTACCATCAAATGTATATACTAACTTCCTTGGCTTAATTATTTATAATTATATTTAACACATGAATACCACACCTCATCTATTAGGATGATGCATGTAGCTGATATCCATGAAGTGCATCTTGTTTTATTTATGAGTAAATCAGTGTTAATTGTTAGGCTGCATAACCACAGCATATGGATTACACTATGTAATGGAAATAATTCTGGATCTGTCTAAGTGTTTTCCCCACAGAGATGAATTTGGTGTAAACTAGAATCAAAAGTTAATTGCATGTGTGAATTAAATCTTTGCATCATGCTTTTAAATTATTCATTCAAGTAATATTTCATATTATCGCATCTGCTGTTTTAAGTGTGGAGATAAAGATAAGGAACCAGTTGTAGTGTATCTTATGCAATTAGTTTCCATCTAGGCCACATGCCAAAACATGCATATGCAACCCAGCCACCTCTGTGTGACCTACATTTTCTTGGTAAAAATGAAAATGAAGGGGACTTGCTTGTGCAAGTAACCGGTTTAACTGGCAATTCCCAAGAAAGTTTACTTGCAGGAATGCCAACGAAATACAGAGAAACATTATCTATATACTTTGTTGAGACTCCTATTGCTTCCTGGTATAGGACCCTGCCATGCTGCAACTTGAGAGGGACTTAGACAAAGAGTGTCAAATGCTCAGGCATGAAACGGGCTCCAGTTCTGCTGAAACCGGATACGGTTGCAGCAATCACTTACTAGCCTAGTGCACGACAACACCTCATACTTGTGAAGAATCCCGGAATTACTGACGTTTTCCAGAGAAATTCACAGCTGTGTTTTTGTGTAATTTATTTCAGAGGTGTAATGGATCCAGCTCCTAACACCATGGATATGGACATGCAGCCACGAGGACAGCAAGCAGCCGTGCCAGTGTTTCAACCCCAGGTAAACTCAAACACACAAACACAACAGAAAAAAGCCAAACTGCTGAATAGTGTTGTCACGGTACAGTAACAAATAAAGCAAGGCGATTAGAATTTTGCATTTATCAACATTTTAAAATGTTTATAAGCAGTGTTTTAGGTTACATTTATCTGCAAGATTCACATTACTTGAAGGAGGCACATCAAAAGAACTAAACTGTGATCCTATTACATAAGATTGTTATAAATTGCTGTTAAATAGCTTAGAGTTTTTATATATATTTGTTCACAAATGAATGAATGATCTTACCTTGATTTTCAGCGTTAGTTGTGTTTCTGCTCCCCTCACAATATCAGAAGTGTGGTAGTTAAGTTAAATCTACTGAGCCTAATAATAATTTACATAGAGGTCTGCTTTACAACCTATCAGGGATCTCACAATTTGATTCAAGATTATTTTATTACTCTTTTCTTTTTAAAAAATGGAAAAAAAAAGATTACAGTTGAATTTTCGGAAGACCCTTTGCGGTGAACTACAGTAATATTTGTATAGTTAGTTACCGGAGGAATTTTTCTTAACTTAGGTAAAGCTTTATTTAAGCCTATAGCTGCATCTTGAGATCATGACAGTAATGGTTCCTCACCAGGTACAGGGATCATCTTTGTTGAGAAGAGTCTCAGTGTTGGCTTTCTGTACAACCATATTACAAATCTGCCCCATAATACATAAAATGTTGCGATTTGCCTACAGAGGCAAGACTGGATGGAGATCTGCAGATCCGTTTTAACAGAGAAAACCCAATTTATTCTATATTGTTGTTTCAAATAAACTTATAATTCCATAATTTATTTATATAAATTTCTTCCATTTATATGAAGCCTCCAATCCTCTTCACATTGAACTCTGAATATTTTGTATTATCCCTTCTCCTCTGTGTCAAGATGCGCCCTTCAGTCCAGTCATCCCGCAGACCGGTGTAGCCTGTGTGTGAGACGGACAGCAGTGGATGAATGTTGAGTTGATAATATTGATCAGAGCTCAGGAGGCTGGCAGAGCCTGGCCTCCCTGCATGCTCCCTTTTGTTCGATACATCTCAAGTTTGTTCTGTGCAGATCTGGTCGTTGTTGGGTTTTATTACCACCCTCCAACATCAGGCACATTGATTTCTTTAGAGGAGGATGTTTTTTCCTCCATAAGTATTGAATAGACTTTAAACAAAGAGGATGGGGGGGGGGACCAACACTAAAAATAGTTTGGTACTTGTTGTTTTTTGTGCGTATGCAAGGGCATGGCAAGATTAACACTGCAATTGCCATGGGGCTTAATTTATTTTAAGATTGTAATTGCAAAATTAAGGATAATTGGGCTGCACACAGAAGAAAGTCAGATAAAAGCTCTAATAATTAATTTGACTTTGCCAACGCTCCCCGACGCATACACACACAGTGGATTTTCTATTCATCTCCCAGCAGTTGATTGTGTTATTGTTCGGGATTAATGATTCCTCTCCCTGGTTTTCAATCTATTTCTAGCAGTTTCCATCAGTGTTAATTCCTTCGCTCTTTTTTAGCTTAGAGTATGGAAAACACAGTGAACTTTCTGTGTTGCATCATGTTTTTTTTTCCCCCAACACACACACACACACAGACCATGTTTGAACTGATTTCACATTTAATGGGAGATGGAGAGACAGTGAGAGTAAGATAGATTATGTAGAAGACTGTCTAACCAGCATCCAGATGGGTGTCTTTCAACAAGTCCTGTTTCTGTTTCACACTTTCCAAAGGTTCAGTCTGCTTGACAGCAAGGGGAAAAAAACACTCCTAGAGAAATCTGAATTGTATATGTGATGAAGGATACTCCGTATCACTTGCGATGTAATTTCTCTTGGTCCCGGAGGTATGATGCATATGCATTAGTTAAACGAGATGAGCTGGTAAGATGTGCATTTTTAATGGCGCATTTGCTCATGAGTGAGTGGGAGGGTTAGTAAGAAGGCCCCCTCAGATCAGATTTTGATCGTCACTGCAGAGTTTGACAGACACAGATCTGTCTGGAAGCGCTGAGACAAGGTGGTATGGTTGTGGAGCCGATTGAGAGGAGAAGAATGAGAAGCACCTTTGGGGTGAATCCTGCTGGTTTGACTGCCTGCTCACTGGCTGACTGGCTGAGGATGAATATTGCATGGTGCCTGCTCAAGGGGGCTGGTGACTGGAGAGGGTGGGAGTAAAAACCCACCCTCCAACCCCCCACCCCACTGCCAGTTGCTCTCTATGTCTCTGCATATCCCTCTCTATCTCTGCTGCATGGGATCCAGACTAATTTGACAGATTTGATACACTTTGAGTGTTGGTTAGTAAAATGTCCATGTACTTAACTAAAGCTGCTTTTGTCAAGAGCACAAACAAGGAAATAACAAGAGATTGTCGTCCTCCTCATCATGCCTTGGTCAACAAACAGAACTGTGTGTCACAGCCAAAATTTATTGTGTATTGAAAGTCCTGTCACACTGTCTCAGCTGATTAAATGCCTGGTTCGTCCTGTTTTTGTTGTCAACAAGCAGAAAATGGTCTTTTTAGGAACTAGTATGAATATTTTAAAGATGTTTTGATAATGCTTGGTCATTATATAAACTTTTAAAAGGAACGTGGGTAGTTTCTCTGGCACTGCTGAGAGCTTTTGTCTTGTGTCCTTTCCCATGTTTCAAACCTTCCTTTTCATTTCCCCACACTTACCTGACCACCTCTTCTCACTGATACCTAAATTCATGGCACCAGCCTACAAAGTTTTCAGTTTGCAATAATGTAGGAGTTCTGGTTCACAGTGGGATTTCAGGTTTTAGTGTCTTTCACATGGATGTGCCCTGAGTACGTCGCTCCCTGTCGCTGCATGTGTCTTGGTCTGTCCACACGCTGCCGCTGGCCTTTGTGTGGCAGCCGTTGGCACTGCTGGGCTGTCACATCACACCCCCTTCCCTCTGCTGCTTGTCCCCCTCCACACCTACCCCTTCTCCCTTTCCCTGTCTTCCGCATCCCCTCTTCCACTCTCCATGTGTCTTGTCAGTTGTGTTTGGCAACGGTGTCATTATTGGGCAGCTCGTATCACACTTCCTCCGATGAGCTGTCTGTCTGCTCCTGCTCTGTCTCTCGCACCACTTTTCTCTCTCTTTCAATCCCTCTGCTTGTGACTTGCCCATGGCGGGTGTGTGTCACCTTTACACTCGTGATAGGCTGTCCCTCACAGACGTTTCCCACAATGCCTTGCACAACTGCCTCTTAATCTTTATTCCCTGCAGCTTGTCCCCATCTCCAACCAGAATCATGTGAAAAGAGTAAGTCCTCTGCAGGGTACTGCTTTTTAAAAAAAAAAACAAACCTGTTTCGTGAGTGTAGTTTTGAAGGAGATTATTATCCTTTGACCTTACAAGCAGTTTTTCTTTCTCTATGGGAAAAAGTGTTGCAATTTTTGTTTATTTGCATGAGATGCGTCAACTGAGAGCGAGAGAAAAAAGTGGATGGTAAAACTTCTCATTGACACAAAATATTGCAAAATGTTGGTTAAACACAAACAAGCGGAGGTGTAGGTTTCATCAGATCAAACTGTCCTCTGAGCTGGATCAGTGGTGTTTGTCTCTATGCTCTGACAAGTGACAAGATGCAAAGGGACTGTATTCCAAGTGCACAAAGAGTCCAGAGTGTTGTGACCTCTGCTATTTTCACACAAAGGCGAGGATAGACTATAATTAATTTTGAGCTGGGTTCTGTTCATACCGAAAATAAATAAATAGTTCAATTTGAAATTTAGGTGAAAGCAATCAAAGACACTGCAATCTGCGGCAATTTTTGATGTGAATGTACAGTTTTTGTTATAGCTGGGTTGCAAAAATGTTTGTTTGCTGCAAGTTAATGTGATAAGTGAGTATTACTTCACTTGAAACTTCACAGAGTCTTGTAGATGATGCAGGTAACTTGTGTCATAATACATTCGTAGGCTTTACACAATCAGGATTTTAGGGGCCGATCACCGATCAGAGAGTTTAAAAAAACCGATCACCGATCCGATCACTGGCCTAAATGTGGGAATCAAATGTGCCCATTTTTATACAGTTTAA
>JAVQJG010064413.1:0-20856 GCA_036024015.1 Craterocephalus amniculus | reverse complement strand
TTTTTCCTTGCATGCTTTCTATGTGTGTCATAACTTCATTTCAGCATTCCAGTGCTGACTCTCACCTGCTTCACCTCTTCATGACTGGTCTGAATGCAGTGACCTTGTCATCCTGCACGCTCCCACAGGCTTCACCGAGGTCAGATGATTGAAGCTCTGCTGCGCTGCCAGAGAATCCTGTAAACCAAAATAAAGCCATATCTCTAAAATAATGTCCCAAGTAAAAGTGTCATCATGACCGCAAGTATGCCTTTTCAAATATACAAAAAAAAAAAAAAAAACTGAGGGAGGTGTAACCCAGAGTCTTATACTGTACAATGTTGTATGACTGACCACCAGATTTTTTTCAAAACACAAAAGGGGGGAAAAGTTTAAAATCATAAAATGTAATCTACAGGAGGAAAAGGACAAACATACCTTCAATATTGGAGTACTGACAGGTATCAGGGAGTGCAGCATAAGATGAGCAGTGAAGTTGGAGGCCTTTGTGACTGTAGTTGCTTGTGCCATAGACTTTTGAGTGCAAGGATGAGCCATCGCTGAAGGGGCTGTCAGCATTGGTGACACTGTTAGATTCATGAAGGCCTCTCATTGCTCCACATTGTCCAGTTGGGGCCCCAGAAAGCCTACTGCTCTGTAACTGGCAGTCTCCTGTTGAGCTCCCTGTCCTCAGCGCAGGGCCATGATCCTCGGGGCTCAGTATGACCCCTGAAGCCGCTGTATGAGCCAGGGACCAGATCCTTGGCTTGTCTGATGCTTCAAAGTGAGACAGGGACACCATTCCTGCTGATGGGCCGGTCAAAGAGGATGCCTTGGACACTGCAGGTTCCAGGAAGTCAGATGGGAGAGGGGTGAGGGTGGTGACGCTTTTGATGGCACAGGGGAATGAATGGAAGCTATTGGTTAAACTCAGGTGCAGTTCAGAGCTGCAGTCTCTTTTTTGAGGAGTAGGCATGGTTCTTTGGAGGTCCTGCTCATCTGGCGACACCTTTTCACAGTCACTGTCCAGCTTGTCACAGTCATCCTCTTCCATGTCATCCAAGTCACTCAGATGTAAATCTTTCTCCTCCTTGCAATCACTTGAATCTGAATGCAAGGAAAACATATGAACAATTTTGTATTTCTGATAGTCTGGAATTCTTTGTAACCGATACACTACTTTTCACCTTATAAAATGAACTATTTGCCTAAATAGCTTTAATGCCTTATTTGGTTGACAAAGATTTGGCTGTCAGCATAAAATGGCCAAACAATTACCTTTGGTGACACAGTCTTGTTCGCTTTTGTGAAGTTCATCCTTCCTGTCGTCGTTGGCCTTATTCTTTGGTGACCAGGTCATCTTGTTCTCCTTCTTTAGCCTCCTCCTGGCATTGGCAAACCAGGTGGAAACTTGGGTGAGGGTCATTTTGGTAATGATGGCCAACATGATCTTCTCTCCCTTGGTGGGGTAGGGGTTCTTGCGGTGCTCATACAGCCAAGTTTTGAGGGTGCTAGTGGTTTCACGTGTGGCATTCTTTCTTCGAGCTGAGCCGTTAAAGTCTACTGTCCCATATCTGGAAGAATCAGGACATATACATGTTCGGAATTGTCATTTGTACAGTTAGTGAAGAAAACACTGGATATTCACTCAGACACCCTAACACCACCACTTTGTAAGTTAAGTATAACTTATAATATACACTGTACAGTGTATATAACATACAGTGAACAGATGTGAATGTAGAACTCACCTGTCATATTGATACTGTCCCAGCGAGTGGTCGTAGGGATAGTATGCAGCAGTCTGGGTGATACCAGAGTGTAAAGTGCCTGTGCTGTCCTTGATGTCATACTGTGGATTCTGCAAAGCAGAAACCTGGTTAGAAATGTAAATGTTTTTAGATCTGACCTTATTTCTTTACTCTAATAGTCCATTTTTGTAAGATTTGCTTTTGCCCATGCACTTTTAGGGACTTTTATTTCAGTTTTATTTGACTTTTAAAATAGCAAGAGTCAACTAAGAAAAAAAAGAAGTTTTAATTCTGCAGCAACATATCTATTTAACAAACCATTTAGTCAATAATCTGCTTCAACAGATGAACATTTTATGAATGAACCAACATAATTCAAACGCTGGTCCAACAGTATGTGCTAATGTGTTTGACAGGCAGAATGGGGACTGCTTCACGTGTTTTCAAGGGAAAAGATAAGAATGGCAGCTGGATTAAATGGCTTGTAGACACAGATGTGTTTGCAGTGTGAGATAAATTGATAAACCAAGTTGATCGATCAACCCGAACCCCCTCCCCCCCTTTGCGCATCAAATAAGCCCACCAGAGTGGAGTAGATAGCGGATGGGTCGGTGCTGTAGGGGAAGTAGTTGGCGTAGTTCTGGCTGGCTGCTGCCGCTGCGGCGTAGGGAGAGCTGTACATTCCCAGTGCTGCGTTCAGCTCCGTCCGGCTGCTCGCCAGGAGCCGGTTCTCGTAGGAAGGGCAGCAGAAGGAGGCAGCGGCGGCGGCAGCGGCGGTCTGGGAGCTGCCTGTCCCCTCAGAGACCGACCTGGAAATCGAATCGCAGCAAGTCGTACTGGGGTTTGCCGACACGAAAAACTGCATGAAGAGAACGGTGGATAAATATGGTCATTTGGCTGTTTCAGTTCCTATCAGGATATCTAACAACTCTTTAGCGGTTGGGGGAATAAGGGTATAAAAATATCTATTTTAGCGTCATGTATCCTAAAATGTGAGGAAAATGGAGTTGACGTTGCTTCAGGTGCTGATTTATCACAAAAAAGGGTGTCGCTGTCTAAACTTGTGACCTGCCTGAATTCAAGGTAAGCCATCTTTCAGAGAATTCTAGGGGAATAGAAAACTGTTGTTGGAAACAAGTGTAAAAATCTGACCAATAACTTTCTTTACGGTTAAGTTAAAAAAAAGAAAAAACAGCAAGCAATATGTCATATCAAAATAGCCTAAATGCCGAGTAGAATTGTTTTACAGAACATACTAAGAGGATTGAAGAATTGTGCGCAATACGTGCGTAAACAAAATATTTTCAGTTTGATTGTTTTTAAAACAATATCTTTAAATTGGACCTACACCTCACCTAGGATTCAAATATTCTTTAAATCTGCAAATATTCTGCTGAAAAATAATCAAGCTGAAAGTTAACTTTGTCCGGAGTTAACTTCTGTCCCTTCAGCTATATTAACTTTTTTTTAAACTTATCATTAAGAGAAAAGCTGTTTCATAAAGTATAAACTCTCTCTCTTTCTCTTGTTTAATGTTCTATGGTCTAATGGTCTATAATGTTGTTTTGAAATATTACAACTTATCGACATCACAGAGGTCCCATTAAATCCAACAGAAAGTTTGCAAAGATGCACAGCATGCATAACAGCGCAATTACATCTCGCGGTGTGCCATAGGTGACATTCATCTCTATTGTCATCAGAAAAAACACGTGAGTTCATTCATAATTCAGTGTAATTGGACACGGGTGCGTGTTTATCGATATTTGGTTCAACAACAAAAGCAGCATACAAAAATAACTGACAGTGCTGTCAGTGCTGGCACTCAATTATCAGCGTTTCTTGTAAAGTCCTCTGATATGTGAAATGAAAGATAACATGCACAAGTGTTTGTTTGAGACAGGAAAGTTAAGAGAAATGAAAAGCGTTGTGCCTTACCTGTGAAGTTGCATTGTAAGGGTATCCAAATTGCGAGAAAGACATAGCTGCTTCTTTTGTTACCATCAGGAATATTCTTCACCCTTGATCGATTGCAACCAATTCTACTTCAAATCCACCGTCTTGCACACATTTCCACGCACGGCCTTTCGCTCAATAATAGATGACTTCACTCAAAGGAGGGAGACTTTAGGCTGGCACCAGCTGCGGACTGTTTTATATGAATGAATAATCCCTCTTACGACCCGATAAGAAATTAAATTAAGCGCCAATAAGTGCCAAAAAAAAAGAAAAAAAATGTTGTTGTGGTAGCTGAAGGAGGCTTAAAGGATAACGTAAGTCTTCCAAGATATGGACTCTGCTTGTGCTATTATTTGTGGCTCTATAGTTCTTTAGCATTCATCCATGCAAGGGTATCAGCGTGACGTCACTGTAATCCCGGAACGGCAGGGTACCAAGGATAGAATAATGTCTTTGCCAATCACATCCAACGTAGGGTGTTCTTAAGGTGCACTGTACACTTTGCTGCCCTCTTTTTGTGATAGAATTTTGTTTTTCTATTTTATCAGGTTTTTCTGAGATATTGTTTGGTAAGATTGTACTGAAATAATAAAATGTATAAAACGCACTGTGAAGTTGAATAAATCAGAAAAAGAAATGCGTATTATGGGCCTTTATGACTTGTGATTCTTCATTTAAATTATATTCTAGTTATTATACCTATTCTAGTTATTATTATTATTATTATTTTTATTATTTTATTTAATCACGACCTCTGTTCGCCTCTGGCTCTCTGGCCACAGGTCCATTCCGGAGTTAATGACGACGATGTTCTCATCTTTCTCTATTAGAGAGAGGGGGGAGTCCCAACAGGAGCGGGTTTTTGGCAGGTCAATAGACCAGTGATTGATGTGCGCTTGGAGACCTACGTGACCATTACGCGTAATGCGTAATTGTATCAATTAACAAATGGATACATGCCCTTGTTTAACCAACGAGTAACAGAGTGAAAATATGCCTTAGAGGTGAAATCCGAAGATCTGTGCAGTAAAAAAAAACAAAAAAAAAAGACACTGGAAGCCTTGCTCCGCAGTTTAATTAAATATCCGTGCACGGGGGCGATGACTATTGCGTTTTAATTGAATGATGCTCACTTGGAAAATGGGTAAGGGATGATGCTTCCTCGCACTGAATGAAACTTGAAATGATTTTAAGCCTTATTAAATCAACAGCTCAACCATCACCAGTGCTCTCCGTGTAACACACACAAGCTATGTCTTCTTTAATGCTGAGCTGGGACGGGCAAGGAGGAACAGGAATGGTGTGGGATTCTGTATATTCCATAGCCAACAGATATTTGTATCAGGAGTGAAAGCGATGATAATTGAGTCACGTGATCTACTTTCCTGAATGTCTAGAGCTGTAAAAGTTCTCTGCAGTCACCACTGATAGTTTGGATAGTTTAAGGTCTTCCAGTGCCCTTACTTTTTCTGACTGATCACTCCGTGTTGACTCCCCTGGAGACCCATCTGCGATTACGGGCTTTCTCTCCGAGGGGCGCTAAAGAGCCACGTGTTGGAGATGGATATCTCCCAACACAGATTCTCCACAGAGATAAAGTGGACAGAGTGGTCGTGGTTCAGCCTCCTGGAAGTGCCATTTTCAAACACCCAAGGGCAACTCTCACTCTGAAGCACACGTTTCGTCCTGGCCAGAAATCGTCGCTTCTGACAACCAACAAGCAGGGAAGTTGTGGGACAGCAAATTTTAACTGACGCTACATGCAATGCCCCCCCCCCCCCAAAAAAAAAAAATTAAAAAAATTCAGGAGTGAAAAACACAAATAAACTCAGTTTTTGTCTGAAAATAAGATGTCAACCTGAATATGACAAACTTCTGAAGAATGCTGTAAAATTCGTTTATGTGGATATAAAAATGAAGAATGTTATTGGAATTTTATTGGAATCATGATGATTTACCATGATTTAACAAAAACTTAAAAATGTCATTGGTTTTTTAATTGGTGAAAGTGCTGGTTTTACATAAAGATTATTTTCAACTTATATCGTGTCTGCACTCCTACTGATCTGAAAACACTGATTTTTTTTCATCTAAATGTGTAGTTGCTGGGCATTGATGGACATTTTAATTGCTAATAACAATATGTGAAGTATAACCGTTTAAACTCTACAATAATCATTATGGAAGACTATTACCACTTAATAGGAAAATGCACAAATTCAGCTTGCACCATTATTGCAGGCAAATGTGCACATAAAAAAAGGTTGGAACATGTTAAATGTAATTGCATGCTAGTGGTCAATGCATTTCTACAAGGGCATGCATGATGGCCCAAGTGCAAATGGACACACTCATGCATAATGTATGTGCAACAGTCAGTGCAGATCTTTCTGAATAAGGATAAAATTAGCACTAATTGTAATGGCAGACTGACCACAGTATCCTTACTCTAACGGGTATGACAAGCACAAACCAGCCATTTCTCTAGTTGTGTGTTTGAACTAATCACATTGCAACAAGATTAACTTCTTAGAATATGATAGTTCATTTAATGGTTCATTTCTTTTTCACTTATTTGTTTACTTGTTTTTTTTATAATTGTAAAATAACTGGGCAAGAGCTGCCATTTAAAAGTTGTGGGAGGTCTTGAACAAGCTTCAACAAACTCTTTCAATTTGAAGACACACAATTTGACCCAAGACTGGCTATGCAACAGAACATTTAACTACTAGCAGATGAAGGCATTCACCCTTTTAGTACATTCACTCATGTTATTTGAGCAAAAGCAAGCCCAAACCTCCATTATATCTTGTTCTGACTTATCCAAGTGGTTACTAATGAGACTGAGTAATGCACGCATTCTCCATTAGAAGCCTCGCTGACGAGAAAAAAAAAAAAAATGGAAAGGTTAAGTCAACACTCAATTGCTCCCAGCCCTATTCTCCTATTTAATACATTTCCTATGCTGACTTAATGAACCACACAAAGCCTTCTGGTTTTTCATCAGATGGGGGTAGCGGCAGTGTTGGTTGAGGTAGAGAGAAGGGGGTGTATGATATGGTAATAAGAGCAGACGGATGAGGAGATGGAGGGAGAGCTCGCAGTTGAGCAGGGGATGGAGCAGCACCTTCCTGGAGGTGTGTGATCTCATTAAAGCCAAATTGGTATATGCCAATAAATCCAAGGCACTTGTGATCTGGAATTATTACATATTTTCACACACACACACATACACGTGCACTACATGCGCACAAGCGTCCCACATGAAGAGCATTATTAGTCCTGCTAAATTATCCAAAATGGAAGGAAAAGTAATGAATACCAGAATGAGAAACAATAGAGGCATGAAGGATATGGTCACAGCAGTGGCTGCTTAACACAAAAACAAACATCTCCAGGGATGAAAGAGTAATTATAGGACACGCAGGGAGTCAATAAAGCTTCATCAAACAGATACACCAGGAAAGAGCTGAGTATGACATCATGACAATTGTCTCCATAAGTCAATCTGGTGTAGAGAAGAAAGGGATAATTACATGTGATGACAGTACAAGTTTGATTGTTGTATAAGTAGTGCCACTGTGGTGTGGTATGCTTTGATTTGCATCTTGAGCTCAGTGTATTTTTGAAAGGGCATCATTACACATAGATCCAATTGGTTTTGTTTTCCACAATTTAAACATGGATCTGTACATGAGTGGACCAGCAGATTTGGTGTTTCATTTGTTTCACTGCCACTTTGATTACTTGCAGTCAGATGTTTAACTCAAACACACCTTAGGCAATTGTTGATGGGAGCCGTCTTTCCCAGAGGCCCCTGAGGCTTCTGGGAGAAGGTGAAAGTGAAATAAACAGAGAAAGGAGAAGAAGACAGAGAGGCATGCGTGTGTTGTTTGTGTGCCGGCTGGCAGAGTTCCCTTGAGGCTCTACTGTAAAGCTATCATCAGTGGTGGTGTCAGGGATTTGTAGCTTGTCACTGAAAGAAGGGAGTGCTGGCAGTAACTCTGGGAAATAACTGCTTATGGAGAGAGCGCCTGGCTTCCATAGCTTGTGTGACTGAAGGTACGAGAGATGGCGAATGAGTGGGAGGAATGTGTGTCTTTTTTTTTTCCCCTGGGGCGTCTCGTGATGTATGACTGTGCATAGGTAGGTTTCAGCTCCATCATATGATGTGTGTATCCATGTGCTGTCTTAAACTCGGAGGCCTATGTGTGTTCTTGTCAACGAGTGGTGTGTGTACATGTCTGTTCTGGGTGTGTCTGAGAGGCATTGCATGGATCATGTCTACTCTTGTATTAACTCTCATATTTGGATGTTGATGTGATCAAATATGTATTTTCTATCCCCGCCAGGGAGGAACTTGCGTAGGCTCCATCCCCGCTATTGTGCTCGTGTTTGTGTATGTGTGGTCTTCAACAGGATGGCTGCTGACTTCAAACCGAACTTTCCCTCTAGGCGAAGGACCAGCAGCGGCAAAACGCTGCTGTAGGGTAAATACATGTTTCTGCGGAACAACAAGCTCGTCTGGTATGATGAATAGCGGGCTAATTTTCTCATTGACAACCATGTATTTCTGAAATCGCATACTGGCGGTTGACCAGGTTTCAAGTGCCCAAAGGTCATGAAATTCACTCAGCTCATAAATGATCATGTCAGTGTTCAAAGGGAAAAAGAAAAAGGAAGACGAAGAAAATTGCAGTAACATGGTTTCCATCTGACTGCAGCTGCTAAATCCGCAGCATCATTGTGGCCCATCTCTTTGGCCCACAGAGGCAGAAAGACAGTTCCTATTACTGTCAGTCCAGTTACCGGCCACAGCACAGCCACTGCTGTCAACACCAGACAAGTCATGGTATGTATCGACATTTTTGCTCTCATGTATAGCCATAAGTTCTTGGTTGGGGAGCTTTGTCTGTTATGTTGTGTAGTGCAGCTTTAAACTATAAGCAAGTGGTTATCAATATTTAATGTAATCCTTTGCTGTAAATTAGCCATTAAGTAAGGTTAGAAGTTGAGCAAAAGAGGAAGTGAGCAAATTCATGTGTCAAACGACACCCACAGTGTAAATGGCTCATGTGCATACACTGGAAGCATCTAAAAATAGTGGAAAAAAAGAGACAGAAAATAGTAGAGTAGTAAAATGTAACTTGAGGTTTTATCTCTTCTAATGACCACACATTACATATAAAAACATGCACACCTAGAAGTGGAGGAAGTGATGAGAAGTGGTCTAAATATTGAAACATTCTCCACAAGTGCTCTGAGTGTGTCTGTGGAGCTGCATCTAATGTTGCACCACATGGAGAAAGAGAAAGGCCCAGCTCCATCTGGTCTGGGTTCAGTCTGGTTTACTGCAAAATGATGCCAATACAAATAGCTGAGCTTGATGTTTGTTTGCATAAATTGTTTTGAAAGGCTTCACCAAGAGTTTTTTTGGGTGGATTACAGTGAGGAAGTTAGGGAGCCAGCCGTTGTGGATTAATCCCCTCTGAGTTGACAACTGGATTAGCTCTTCTTTAATTTTTTTTAAATAAAAAGGGGGTGGGTAGATTGTTTTGGGTTTTCTTCTCTGTCCCTGGCAATAAGTTTGGACAGTGAACTTTTGTGTTTGTGCATGGAATGTGAGTGTATGATGATGCAGAATGCAGATCTGCAATTTTTTTCTCTCTTACTGGCATAGCAGTGTCAATTTTCATAACATCAATTCAGAGTTTAACGCATGCTTAAAGTTCAGTTGAAAGTTCAGAGGCCCAGTGCAGTTTAGCAAAAAAATATCTTTCTTCCGAAAACTCTAACAAATACGCTTTGATTTTACTCCCATGGGTCAGTGGAAGGAAAAACTAATTATTGCAGTGAGATGAATCAGCTGCAAATTACTGATGAAATAATGTTACAGAAGGCTTTTTTGTGTGTATGATTTGATTGCACAGCATTGGAAACAAAGACATAGCAAGTAACTGGAAGTCATCACCACTTATGTCTTGTTTTGCTACAGGTAAAAGAAAATTGACCTGATTGATTTCATGTACAGGTAAGTGTGCCAGCTCAGCACTAACTGGTACCAGATTCATCTTTGTGGAAGCTGCAGAAATATTCAAGCCTTAGAGACCCTGGTAGGATGGAAATCCCAGTTCTACCTTTGACAGTACAATCGTACGGGCCCTCTGTTCCTCATTTGCCGCTTAGCTAGTGGAGGTCCTTCCATGGGTCGATACTCAACTAGATCCAGATGCAGCCAAATAATAATAAAAAAAGTTTTTCTTTTTCCCTGTAGCATTTTCTCCATCTTCAGCTTCTCTATTGCTATATTTTGAGATTCCAGTGGAGACAATAAGATATTTTTGTACCCATTGACAAAATCCTGCCAATCATCGACAACTTTGGTCTGAAAAAATATAAGGATTCACAAACTCAGCACAAACTCAGGCAATATCTACTGTACTTTAGGACTTTTTGCGTATGAAAATAACAGGTAAGCAGGAAAGAAAAACAAAACAAAAACGTTTTCATCAGAAAACACAACTCACACGAGTATAATCCAGTATTTACCTGCAAATCCTCATAAGATATATTTCAATTCCTACATTTTCCTTTTATTTCACTTTATCCCCAATTCCAGTTCTGCTGGTCTGAATACACCCCCCTCCTTTTTTCTTTCTTCTTCTATAGTGGAACTACCTTAAAATAAAAAAAGATGGTGGAACAAAGAATGGGGCTCCCTGAACCCATCTAGTCCAAAGCAGATGTTACACGGTTGCCAACATCAAAAGATCCTGTTAACTGTAGCAAAGGTGAAATCATATACCTTCGATTAGCCTTTTTACTGCACAATGTAAACTAGCCTTGTACATGTTTGCTGAGTGAACTTTGACCCTTGCCTCAAAGCTAGTGCATCAATATATTTAAAAAAAAAACAAAACAAAAAAAAAACAAAAAACTTTTGTTTTAACTTTTGCTTATTGAGGCTAATTGCTGATTTGCAGATTGTCAAGCAAATTTTGGAGAAAGTAAGGACTAAATTAGATCCACACAAGGCCCCTTTTTTTCAGGTAAACTCCACCAAAAAAGAGTCAATGCCATTATACTCTATTTTGAATTTGGTTCAAGAAAATAGGATGTCTCTACAAAATGGACATGCCTTTTGCTTATCTCAAGGATATATTTTCTCAGAATGATAAAAGACACGGACACGGAAAAGAACACAGAGAGAAATGTGGTGTATGAGGTCAGTGTGTGAAGGTACAGCCTTTCCTTTCAAAATATACTCTCAGGTGAATGGGGGTCCTTCAACAAGTAGTGTTTGCTTTGCTTGTGGAAAAACAAATTGACACAGTCTGCATCTAAAGAGGCTGTAAAACAGCTCTTTGGTGTTGAGCAAAGCTTAAATTCCTAGTAGCACGCACATCAGTGTCATCCCAAGGTGCTGAGAGTACTGTAATATGCTGTTACCTTTAGGCTAAATAGGAAAGTACACACCAAAACTGTGCACATCAGCGGAAAACATTCAGTAACAGCTTTTACTGGAAGCAACAAGAATGAGCATAAATAATATGTAGGATTCCCAATACTATACATTTCTTACATTAAGAACTCATGCTTTAAATGTTTTAGTACTACCTTACAATTAACAATCACAAAAAAGAAAAAGAAAACATGGCATGCACCCACATAGTCAAAAAAGAAAATAATCCAATAATAAAGTGCTGCTTAGCATTAAGTTCCCACTGATATGGACATACAGTAGATGATCAGGCTGCCAGGCTGGGAAGCATGGCTGTGAGTGTGCTTCCCAGCTTTACAGAACGATCCGATGCACATCTAGAGACATGGGGTGAGATACAGTTCAGGGATGATGCGGTTTTGAATAAAACAGAGCAGTTTGACACAGTTTCTAACATATCTTCAACACAGATATTCACTTCTGATTGCTAATTAAAACAACCAATTTCTATAAATTATTAAGTAAATAAACTTGCCACACATTTGTCAATTAAATAGTTTGTCAGTGTGTGTGTGTGTATAGCGTGTATAAAATACTGCATACATAAAAAATGTATTTTATATTTCACTGTCATGTTATGTTTTCATCTATATTAACTTGTTTTTCCTCTTATTTTAATATTTTTTTATATATTTAATTGAATGAACATATTCATACATTATCATATATTCACTCATTTATATGTTTATTGCATCTTACGGTACATATTATGATGAATCTACAAAACCATAAAACATTTATGTGCAGATATCTGGGAGTTAAAAGTACAGTATTTTACATAATGATTACAGGAACTTTTAAAGATCCAGCAGTTATTTTAAATGTACATACCTGTACATTTTCCCTTGTAATCCTGACCACCTGAAATGACTAACTTCATAATGCACGCTAAAATAAGATAGAAGTAAGAAAGATGGAAGTTATACCCCTTTTGCTAATTTTGCCAATGTGTCTCCAAGTACTCCAAGGGATACTTGTGCCCCTATTTGAGAGACATTCCTCTGATGTGTTCTCTTCTACCCAGTCATATTACTGACCTGTTGCTGTTCAATCTGAATTGTTTTTAACATCCCAAGTTGTTTTCCAGCCTTTTGTTAGACCATCCCAACCTTTTATTTTTCTATTTTACCTGTTGGAGTTGTTGCCATCAGATTCAAGATCTATTATTTTTCATGAAATAGTAAAATGTCTCAACTGACACTTAATAAGTCTTTTTTTTAACTTCTTACAAAAGAGACAAATAATTAAAAACCAAATGGATCATACAAAAGGAATGGCATGTTAAATAAATGTGTCCATGTATAAAGCAAAAAAACCAAAAACAAACAGAAACTATAATTGCCCCAATGACTAGTGATCTGGACAGATCAATCACAGAAAAAAAAAACAGAAGCAGGGCACTCTAGTTTTAGATTCAAAATATGGAAAAAGAAAAGACTAATCTAAAGAGTTGCATACAACTATGACAGTGAAGTAGCTGGGACTGTTTACCTGAGACCATGATAGAACCTTCTCCAGGGTGTGGAGGTCCTAAACAGGGATATATCCATTTACACATAATGTCATTTCCTAGATTTTTTCCCCTTACTCATTCTTATCTCTACCCTTCTTCCTGCAGTGCTTGCTGTGCTCCCTGTCTCTATGGTACCTCCTCAAGCCGTCAACACGGTAGTTCAGAACATTTCCTTCAGGAAGGGAAAGTCCCATGTTCCGACCACAGACTGATAGAGGCTGCCTGATAACCCCTGCGACAAGTGCAATACTGCCAGCTGACGGGAAGTAGATATCCTATTGACACCTTTTTCTTTGGGAACAGGAGAGACGCACCCACCCACCTAAGCATTGTGGGAATAATTTAAGGCATAGACGTCACATTAAAGGAATACTCCACCCTCAGAATGATGTGCCTTCATTTTGTACTCACCCACATGCTAAATAACACTCTGGAACACTTTCCTGATGTTCATCATGTAGCCGGAGATATCGGGAGCTTTTCGTTTTGAGGAAATGCCTATAAAGTGGTGTTGAACGGGGCCCGGTCAAAAAAGACCACAAAAACTTGGCAATATTCCACCATACTGCTCGTCCAATGTAATCTAAGGGTTCTCAGTGGGATTAGATTGGACGAGCAGTATGGTGGATTGTTGCCAAGTTTTTGTGGACTTTTTTCTCAAAACGCATTTCCTCAAAACAAAAAACTGCCGATATCTCCAGCTACATGATGAACATCAGGAAAGTGTTCCAGAGTGTTATTCAGCATGAGGGTGAGTACAAAATGAAGGCACATCATTCTGAGGGCGGAGTATTCCTTTAAGAGATTTGTTGATTTTAGAAAAAAAGAGTTAATGTAGAAGAAGTCAACTATTAAAAAATCGGTGAATCAAATCTTCCGTTTTACACCTATATTGCTGAGGGTGAATGCCTTTATATTTTGTAGTTTTTTTAAATTATTTTTTAGTGCTGTTTTATTAATATATGCATAGGCATTAACAGAAAATGTATTTTTGTAGACAGTCTTGAAAATTTCCATTTTTTATTATTTGTATAAAGAAAATAATAATGCTAATACTGAAATAAACTAAAAACAACTTTTGACTCATGAGACAGTATTTTTACAGAACAGTGATGCTACACACTACTGACGAACTCTTGTTTGCTATCAACAGTTGTACGCTCAGATAAATCTGGCAATCCTGACATCTAATATCAGATGCTGTTTCAGTGTTATGCAGAAACATGGGAAATTACATAATACCATACATGTCCCCAAGTCCAGGTTATCTTACAGACACACACACATTGGCCAACTCTTGGTAAGTTGGAAATAAGCTTGAACATAGACCGTGCAGTTTTCTGACCTCATCATTATTCAGAACCAGCGGTGAGAAGACAAGTAGTGCTGCGTTCCCAGTACAGCTCACCGCAGTGCTTCTAAATGATGTGCACAAATAGGGGTCTGTGTGGGACAGGCAAGCAGCTTCCCTTGAACCCCACCCTCTGCTGCTACTGCTACATTTACACACACACACACACTCACTTCCTCTTGGGAGATAGAGGGCCTCTGCTTTCTGTCATGGCGTCCTCAGCCACAGACCCTTGGGACCTCTCACTCGCTGGGAATTTGGTCCTCTCACTTCCCAAACGCCCCCCTCCCCTGCAGACAGAGAAAGAAAACAAGACCTGAGGAAGGCACTGCAGCTTATCCTCTGCTATCATCTTCCATATTTTTGTTCCTAATTCAATCCTCCGCCCTCATCCTCTTCTCTTTCTTCTGCTAAGATGGTCAATAACGTTAATTGGCTCACTGAGTCACCGCTGCATTGATTGTGGTCACTAATGAAAGGGTTATTGATTGGCACTTTGTTTAACACTGGCCCATGCATTGAGAGCTGCCCTCTACTACTATTCTGACAGCAACCTTTTCCTGTTTGCTGGTCTCTTAATGTCATAAATTATGTCAGTCAATTAAGGCGATCTTTCTACTCTCACATTTTTTTGCCCCTGCAGTGAACAGAAGTTGGCAGCTCCTTAGTGAGGGAGAAAAGAGGGCTTTCAAAGCTGAGAAGAACACCTGGAATTGTTTGGTTTGTTTGATTCATTCAAATCATACATTCAGTTAATGAAAATTTTATCCTCTTGTATCTGTGATAGACTCTTACAGCAATCCTGGTTAGGAAAACAGGGGACTTGGTTTATTTCCCTAAGAAGAAATTCAAAACCAAAGCCATATATTTTAGTATTACAGGCACATGTTTAAAGTATTGATTATTTTTCTGTCTTCATATTAATGCAACGTTACACAATAATGCTAATGTTAAGTTTAATCTGAGAGTAGTGTCAGACAGATAGAGCTCATATTTGTTTCTGTAGACTTTTTTTTTTTTTTTTTGTTTCTTTAGACTTTTAAGAGTGACTCCAGGCGAAGGTTTGTTTAGGCTCCAGTCTTACTGAGGTTAGACTTAGTTTTGACTACTTCAGACTGTTTGCATGCATGCACTGTCCAAGCACTCAGCACTAGCAGGGAGAGGTGTGTGGGCTGAGACCTTGAGTAAAAACACTCTTGGAGGAACACTGAATTGTAAACAACTTCTGTAGACTCTTGTCCTCTGTTGAACCTGTTTTCCTGCTGGCGGTATAATAAATGACTTAAAGGACTACTTTATGGATTAATCTTTCACAGATGGTTTTATGCAAAATTTTATGAAGATATAACTCTGCAGACTTAAAACTGAGACCACGCTGCAACTCTTTCATATTTCCAGAAATGATCAGATCATGGGATCATTCAGAGATATCATGATCCTTTGACATTTTAATAAAGATATCTTTTGGATTTTGCATTATTCAAAGGTCGACAACTGTACTGAAGAAAATGTGTGGGAATGACTTTATTAACATGTTTTGTACAAAAGGTAAGATTTTCTGGATCTTTCTTACTTCAGTGACGCATGGCACCCGGGTGTATTTTGCTATCTGGTCTGAGGTTTTCTCACCTTGCATCTGTTGGTGAGATCTTATAAACTATGCTGAGCTTCAGTGTTACAGAAGATTACTTCTCAGTTAACTTAGAGCGGAGAAAAAAGAAAACATGCAGCATCAGAATTAAGTGACAATATTAATCTGGGCAGTGATTGGTTTTCTCAGCTTCAGATGATGACAGGAAGGGCAATACAGTGACCATACCATCTGAATATAAACATGCCAAAAAAACTATTTCAGTGCAAGTGATTAAGTACCAAAAAAAATTGTGTCAAAAGAAACGGTCTGGTATCTCAGAGGAAAATGGGAAGGGACCCTAGTGCAAGATAATCATCCCCAACACAACATTCTGCTGTGGATCTGTTTTTAGTCTTTGAATTTATTTCAGTGTATTCTAACTTAATACCTTTTAATTTCTTCCAATGTATTTAATCTTTTAATTACTTTTAGTGTAGGTTACATTTTCATTTCTTTTGCTGTATTCTGGTCCGTAAGTCTATTTTAGTGTCTTTCAGACACTATGTACTTCTTAGTGTGTTTTTTTTTTTTTAATTTTCAGTGTCTTTTGTAGTTCAGAATTTCTGTCTCTATGTATATAATAGTTATGTTCTATATGTGCAGTACATCAGTCACCATGTGTTTAGTAATACACTATATAGTTTGAGTGGATTGGACTGAATTGAGTTTCCTCCATAGTCACCTACTGTAACCTCAAAACTTCTGAGCATTTATGAAGGACTTGGAGGCTGAAAAAGCCAAAACATTCCTGGCATTACAAGAAGTTCTCTACTGGTTAACAGCCAAATCATGCAAGGGAGACATGACAGAACGGGTTTTGAATTAATTTTAAATCCACTAGTTGTAAGAATGATCAAATAAACATGTTTGATCAAATCATGTACAAATAAAGAAAATTGTAAATGCATGGTGTACACTAATGCTTTCAGATACTGTACTTATTGACATCCCATGAGCGCTACACTTTATCACAATTCATTGGTGCATTTGCATTTTGCACTACTGTCAGGATTATCCTTTATGTCTCAGAGTGGCTTCCACACATAATTTTAAAACAAAAACACAACAACCGTAAATTTAAGTTTCTTTCTGGTAAAAATCAGGTCAGATAGTTCAGATGTTAGAACAGAAACAGTCACTGAAAAAACAACAAAATACCAATAATTAATTAATTACTCTTTTATTCTTTACCCACCAAATCACAGCAGAATTTAGCAGCATATTATCTGGTTCCAAACTGTTTATGATATTCAGCACATTCATTCTCTGAATTTCAACATTGTGACTTCACATTTTTTTTACTTATTAGCTGGCACATTTTGAATAGTACACTTTTTACATTCTTTGAGGACATATCCCTTTTTTGCAGATGGTATGCAGTTTGACAGAAAACAGCTTACATGATATTCTCAACACAAGCTCAGTATGATTTTATTACAATTAAAGGCAAGCTGTTCTTAACCGAGCAGTTTTGAAGCTTCAGTGTGTCAAAGGCTTCAGTGACTAAGTAGCTGAAAACTGGAAATGGGATGTAAGTACCAGTGAGATTTAATAATCACTATTAAATATTCAATGATCAATAAAATGTGTTTTATCCAATCAATAGGTGGCTGGACCTGAGAAGGACAATGTGCGTAAGGTTCTTATTTGCATTTCAAAGCAGCTTATGTCATGTGGCCCCATAGGAAATCTATACAATTTTGTTAGGTTGTATTTCATATCTAGCTGCTTTATCCCCTTATCACTGACTGCTATTGATTCCTTTCCCTTTATTTACTACCTGCAAACTGCCTTTGGTTTAAAATGTCAAAATGTTTTTAGGGAATCCGATATACCTCCATCAGCTTTCCTTGTCTCATATCCAGGTCTTTATTTCCCCCTCTTACTTCTCTCTCACTTGAATTCCCCTGTCTCACTTTCCCCTCTCTTCCTCCTTCACTCAGTGCTCCTCAGTAGAGTTGGAAATTCAACCCTGTCATCTTCCCACCCTCGAACAGATCTCTGCTCACTCGGGTGTGAATCTGCAAATTATTCAAATAAATATCTCAAAGGTGTCTGGGGAATTCTCTGAGCCACTTCAAAGACGCCCACCCACCCCCCAATCTTCAATATTGCTTGTTCCCGCTGGAGTCCTATTTTGTTTACCTGAACCGGCTCTAATGGCTTGTTTTTCCACGCACCTATTAGATGTTCAAGAGCAACATTTAGCCAAGTTCAAGTGCTTGCATGAGCAGGTCTCACCGAGGCTTTGATTGTTTTGCAACACCGAATTTGACGTGATTTAGTTTGATTTCCTTTCAGTCTTTTTTCTGCATACGTTTCCTTCTTCTTTTGTGTTTTGTGTCCTCTTTCTTACCCTCTGTTTTCCCTCACCTCGACCTTTTTCAGTTCACCTCGGTGGCTTTTTTAGCTGGGGGTATTGTGGAAAATGACCCAGCAGGCAGTACAGAAGAAAATGCTCACCACTGAGGAAGAGGGAAAGTATTCATCAAATGCTAGGCAGGTTCTTTGCATTACAAGTGGCCTTGAACTATACACTTGTCAAAGTTATGCACTACATTACTATGCAACAGGATCAAGAAGTGATGTATCACATTACTTCATGTGTAGAATAGCAAAAGTTTAAATATGCCATTATTCTTTAGAAATGTTCTTTATACTGTGGATTTAAATATAATTTGTCAGTCGAAAATATTATGAACATCAAACACATAAAGATGCATGGGCATATGTGCACCATGTAAAAATGCAATCTATATTTCTGCAATAAATTCTACCTTGGATTTCACGGTATTGAACTGGTGTTACAAGGTGTATAAGAGTTAGTATCTTTGGGAATGGTTAATTCTCTGATGACAGTCATCTGACCACACCGGTCTGCTAACATAACATCAGCTCCTACTATATATTGACCTTTATCCAGTATTAGATGTGTACTGTGAAAGAGGTTGAAATGAAGTGCCATGCCCCCTCTTGGTTGAGCTGAGCAGAAGAGCTTCTCTATCTATGAACTGACCCATCTATCAGAGGCCCCATCCAGGAGACCACAGAGGTCAGGGAGCTAACCTTCATACCCTGAGGTCTGCATGAAGCATCATCAGTGACATCAGGACACATGGCCTCAGCACTGCTGCACAGCTGGGGGAAGGGGGGAAAAATCTGGATGATTTTTATAGGTGTGTATGTGTGAGTGTATAGTTGCGCATCTGTACTGCCTTGTGTCAATCTGTCTTCGTGGTGTAAATAAGGGGGTCAAGTAGCTTCACATGGCTGAATGATGGTTAAGATGTTGTTAGCGGAAGCCATGCGGCATAAGGATAAACAACGTAGAGTAGAATGAATGAGCACAGTAAGCCCTTTCACTATGGTACACAGTGATATAGACTTGAGACTATTTTTGGTCATCTGTTTGATCCTGGGGGACACAGACCCAAATTTCTCCTTCTATATATATATTCTAAATATATATATACTATTCAATATATTTGTAGCACAACTGACAGAATGTAATGTTTTAATGCCACAAATAAAAAAACAATATAAATGTCATTTCATTTAGAGAAATGTGTCTCATTTTAGGCTTTATCAGACAAGTTAAGAAGAGGCAGTTAAAAACACCTGATCAAGCATGTGGCAATAAGTCTGTATTGGGATTGGTTCATTTAACAAGTTAAATGTACTTGGAGAGTTTGATGCTATTTTATTGTTGCTTTATTTTACTCCTACCTAAGACCAGCAGCTAAAAACAAAACTTAGCTGCCAAGTACAAAACTAGCAGAGGTAAAGTCATTGCTTGCATACAAGTAATAGTTTAAAGACAGTAAATTTCAGGGAATTGGTAGATTTTTGATATGCTATTTTATTTGTTCATATGATTTTGTGAAATTACATTTTGAAGTTTCTAGAGGAAAAAAATGCTTTTTTGTGTAGTTTTACAGTTAAATGTTGTCTTTCAATAACTAACAATAATTTGAGTAAACACATTTTTTACAATATATATAAATGAGTGTATGCAAGAAATTAAATCCTGAAATGTACTTTTTCATAAAGAACATATTGAAAACTGATTTTAATATTGACTACCATGGCAACAGTCTTGTCCTTCAGGTCACTGAGTCAGCTTTAGTCTTTCCTTCCTTTATTCCTCCATTGTATTTGATTATTTGATTTGTGTGGTCACCCTTAATTTTTTCCTCAGTTCTCTTTCTTAAACATCTGTCTGAGCTTGTTTTACATTTCCATGAACCAGTCCTTCTTCCTCCTCTGGAAATGCAAGGCATCAGCGTGATTATACATGCTGAAAGACATCAGTCACAACTGGGCAGGGACACTTCTTGTTCTCTTAAATTGCTCCCAGCAGTATACTTAATCTGGTAGGAAATCAATACAGCTTTTACTGTCACATTGAAGGGGTGGAGACCATGTATTGATGTTCCGATGTCATTTTGAGGAGGATTTGATGTTTCTGTCCTCTTTTCAGTGAAGACATGGCCTGAAAAAGCTTTTTGCTTATAGTGAAATCATGGACGTAAAGTCAAATGATAACATTCTGAAATTATGAGCTCTTAAGTTGTGACAAAGGAGGCAATACATCACATGATTTGTTCTCCATCTAAATTGCTTTGTATTTTTACAGATATTTATCATATGCAAACCAAAACGCCCAGCCACTCTTGCAAAATGCTGAATTTGTTTGATATGGAGTAGTGTTGCATGGTGCTGTATGAAGAGTTTCTCTAATTCTGTTTGGATGATTTAAAAAAAAAAAACACTGACCTTCAGCTTCACCACTCAAGGCACTTTAATGTTTAAAAGGGAGACATTTGAATGCATTTGGGACTTTTACAAAATGACAAAGAAGAACAAAAGGACAAAAGCAAATATATATGTCATGCAACAGCCTTGGAAGAAACTCAAATATTCAAATAATTTAAAGTGGTGTCAATAAGATTTGTGATTTGCTGAAACTACTGATCTCAAACTGACCCTACTACATGGCATTTACAGTGAAGTTACAATCCAGTGCTCTAATGGTAACACATCGCAAACTGGCCTTAAAGGAATACTCCGCCCTCCGAATGATGTGCCTTCATTTTGTACTCACCGTCATGCTGAATAACACTCTGGAACACTTTCTTGATGTTCATCATGTAGCCGGAGATATCGGGA
>JAVQJG010064412.1:0-11148 GCA_036024015.1 Craterocephalus amniculus | reverse complement strand
ACAGATGGTGCCAAATTGTGCCAAACTGTGCCAAAATGGCACTTTGGCAATCTCGCCTAAACTTTTCTGGGGAAAATACTCTGTAATTGTGTACTGCATCACTTTAGTAAAGGAGGCCTTTGCATAAACAATGTCAACATATTGTACATTGGTTTGAAAGCTTTATATAGCTTCGACAGCATAATTTCAGAGAGTTGCTCATGTTGAAAGTGTTTTTATTTGGGGCGAGGCTTGAAATCTTTCTGTTCCATCTTCATTTACTCTTCAGCAGCAACACATATTCTGTTTTTTACACTTCTCAATGAAGCTCACAAGTGTTACCTTTATATTGACACCAAGCTGATTCAAATGGACCTTGTGGTTGCAGAGATATACTCATTTTAATTGGAACATGTAATTTCGTCAAAAAAATCGCCTAGGGCTTCATATTCCAGGTATTCCTCATGAAACATGTTTGTGACATGAGTCCATTTGCATTTTCATTAATTTTTTCATTGATTTTAAGAAATTTCAGTTTTTGTATCACTACCCCACTCTTCCACAAGTGGGGTCAAAAATGACCCCAATTAAAATCAATGCTCAAAAGTAGGTAGGAGAATGATGTAGTGTGATTTATAATTCCCTGTGCATTTCAAACATTTTCCTTTCTAATCTTTTTTTTAATTATCTAAAGTAACATTGCTGCTAGCTGGCCAGCTGGGATTAGACTACTTTTTCGTTATCTAACAGTATTGTATTTAGGTAGGTGTACACCGTATTGTGTTAGCTAACAGTATTGTTAGCTAATATGGGTGGATATGGATAGCTAGTTTTTATATGATTTAGAATTTTCTGTGCATTTCAAACATTGTCCTTTATAATGTTTTTTTTATTATTTATTTATCTAATGCAACATGGCTGCTAGCAGGCAAGCTAGGATCCCTGTGGACCTTGCCCTACAAATGATCCTGGAGGGATGGTATGAAGAGCCTATTGGAGGCATTGACTCTCAGATGTAGAGGACCCAGACTACTGTCCCCCCACTGAACAAGGCCAGTCAGACACAGAAGAGTCCTCTGAAGAAGAAATGGATATTGTCACCAACAGAATGAGCCGCAAGGGCTCTAAAGGCCCATTTATGCTCCCTGACGGACGTAATTTGGGACGTCCATTCCAAATGTCTTCATGCATCTCTGCCCACATGCTTCCATGCGTCGTTTCTGTTGCTACGACTAACCTCCGCTAAGCGGTAGTGCTGAGTTTATTGTGAACTCCGCAATACGTCAGATTCAAACATCGATTGGTGGCACAAACACGCTGCTATTAAGTTGTTTCTAACCACTAATACACCGTGAACACTTGTAGAACTTTATTTCTAAAGCTTGTGCAACTTCTAATGTTTTTTTCTCCGTCTTCATTCTTCTTCTATGGTTTTCTTCTTCCTGTTTTACTTCTTCTTCTTCCCTGGTTTGTTTCTGCTCCACTATGCTCAACACTGACCCTGCGGTTTCCGTTGGTATTACTGTGTCGTCTGCGTCGAGTGACGGATGCGCAAGGAGCCTGAAAACGCACCAAAACCGCACAGAATTGACGCAGAAGACGGACAAAACTTTCCTTGCGTGTGCGAATCCGTCATCTGCGTCGAGCATAAATGGGCCTTTACTGGGCAGAGTTAGCTCCCAGCCAGGTTGAATGCATGGAAGCTGTTCATGTCTGATAATATAATAGAAGAAGTGCACTGCTGACATGCAAAACCATGGAGGGACGAAGAGTAGCCACAGACAGGGGAAAAGAGTGGAAAAATGTAACCAAAAATGAGCTCATGGCCTTCATTGGATTAATCATTCTTGTGGGAAGTGAGAAGAACTGGGATGTTCCAGTCCATGTGTGTTTTGGGAGCCCTGCACATAACCCATTGTACAATGCCATCATTTTCCATGGAGCCTTGGCAATGAGGCGAAAACGCATTGATTTCAATTGGGGTCATTTTTGACCCCACTTGTGGAAGAGTGGGGTAGTGACAGAAAAACTGAAATTTCTTAAAATTAATTAAATAATCAATTAAAATGCAAATGGACTCATGTCACAAACATGTTTTATGAGGAATACCTGGAATATGACAATTTTGAAAGTCCTTGTTTTAAAGATTTTGAAGAATAACAACCCAGCTACTACAAAAACGCATTGATTTTAATTGGGGTCATTTTTGACCCCACTTGTGGAAGAGTGTAGGTATTGGTAATTTGTGCATCCAAGGGTTAATCACTATACACTGGAGTCCTTTGAACTCCTTTAAATGATTTTGTAAATAGATCAACATAAGAATCAGATTTGGAGAAAATATGAAATTGGAACATTTAATCGTAAAATATAATTGTTTCTTCAGAGAAGCATGAAAGGAAGCTTTTGTTTCCTTTATAGAGTAAAGACATAGGCAAGGTATCAGTCTTCCTGCCTGAAAAACAAGAAATTATCTCCAAAAATATCAGTTTTCTCCCCAATTATCATCTGGGTCAGAGCAAACTCAAACCAATATGATCCTTTTACTTTGGGGACCAAAGTGTAGAAAAATGTTTTGTTTCCCTCATCACCTGAAGACCATGTTGCATGTACTCAGTTGTCTGAGCAGAGCCCAGAGGGCAACTGTTTGTTTGGACCGTTAATCATCATCGAGCTGTAAATGGCCACTCTGTTGTGAGGGGAATCTCAGAGAGTAATCTCACCATGCAGGGCATAATCAGAGACAAGGTTAACGAGAGTTTGATGGAAGCATATGCCTCACACACGGCAGTAATACTGCAGATAATAACAACAACAATGAGTTAATGGGGCAGGTCCAAAGACAAACATAAACAACACACAATCAAGAAAAATGCTGGGACAAAATCAATTTGGTTGAGCTCACATATTTATCAATAACATGAGTCTGCAGTGGTTTCCTAACCTATTATATTAGTCATATAGCATGTGGACAACACGGTTTGGCAGGTGCACTGCAATGTCTCTTAGTAAGCCTTGATTATCATGTGTTTTTACCTGCTCTGATACACACATATTTGGTAGAATAAGTGGCATTACCCATTTTCCAGGATGACATATGATGGCAAATCAACCTTGACAGGAAAGGGCCCTTTTGCTGAATGCGATGTGAGTAACTTCACTCCACGGGAAGCTAGTTTGCCATAATTTGGTGGGCTGTATACTACCTAAAGCCCAGCTGGGAGGATGCTCTGCTCATCCAAGCAGAAACTTGACAACATAATGACCAAATACTCCAGATGGATTCCAAATAACAGTGTGTAACACAGGGAAAAACAAATATATTCAAATCATTGTTTACCAGAACAGCAAATCTGCAGCAAATGTGTTTTAAAATCTTATAGTTTAATTTATGATGGGGTAGTTTAATCATCAACTGTGTCGTAAAACGAAATATCATTTATCAAAGTTATCATTTGTAACCACTTCAATATCTGTTGACAATTCAGCTTGTGCTGATTTTTGCATATATAATTGTGCACTTCCTCTTGCCTTGGGGATAAAAGGACCTCATGAAAAAAAGTGGCTTGGGTACAGGAATTAATGCCTTTCATTATACTTTGTGGAATAAATCATGATTTCTACTTCTTTTTTTATTTAATTGTTGCAACAAAGAACAAGAAGCTGTCTTGCAAGTTCAAGCACTAAGATAAACTTGCAGACAGATACTTATAGCTGTGTTAGAAAGAGAAAACAGTGTCAGAGGCATTTAATAACTGAAATACTGTACTACTGAAAAAATGTACTAAATGTAAAAAGGTTTGTTCAGAACAAAACAAATTGTTAAACATATGCACTTTGATATTCCATCCAGTCCAGTACAATAGTCCTGAGTTACACTTGAAGGATTTTCTTTTGTTATTTAGTTAAACAAGTCATAAATAGGAGACATATTTTTCTGACATTGAAAAGAAAACGTAAGAAATTTAGAAAAAAATGGTGTCAGGTTTATGTGAAGACAGGGTTATGGAATCACCATGTTATTTCCATTTCTAAAAACAAACAAGCAAACAAGAAAAATCCTGCACTATTCAAAATATGCATATGAGTCTTCAGTCAAAAGAGATTGCTTTTAGGGATCAACAGATGGTTGCACACGGCTGACTGACAGAAAGCATGACTCTAACAGGAGAGCTATCAGTGGAACCAATTTCAAATCTCCCTCCAGAAGATAATTCAACACAAAGTGTAACTAAAGATGCTCGTTGTTTCCTATCATCTGTGACCAAAATATAATGTAAGTACAAAAAAATAGGAGGGTAATAAAGGGTAAAACAAGGGTTGGCCAAGTACAGCATTAAGACAAATCTTAAAATATTAAGCAACTACTGAAAGTTAGATGGAAACAGGTCTTGAGATTTTCAATTTTCATAGTTTTTTTTAGTTTTTTTTATTAAGGCTAATGGTCCTGTCCGTCATCATAACTAGCAAAATGATTGTCTGTTTACTGTTGAGCCACAAAAAAGAATTTAAAAAAGCTTTTGTACATGAAGGTTATAATGAAGCTCTTATTTATGCATTTATTTCTATATCATTTATTTATTATCTTTATCTATTAATTGTTATTAATTAATTGAATACCTCATTGTTTTCTTTCATGCCAGTTTTTTTTCTTTTTTTATTGTATTCATTTTGTTTTTACATTATTGTAAACAGTGTTGTGCCAGTTCATACTTAAAAAGAACTAGCTCAAAGTTCGCAGCAGTTTCACTTCGTCACCCATGTTATTAGCTGGTGTCTCCACAGCGACACGCCGCGCCAGAATCGCCGTGCGCTGTGGAGGGATCATTTCGGCGTCTGTTCTATTTTCTGAGCGAGCCACATCCGATTTTGTCAAGTTATTCTGGAAATAAAGCTGGGAAACGAGATAAATCTTTCAAAATAAAATCGTTTTCAAAATAAATCACCCAAAATTTAGCATTGGATGTGTGTTAACTAAAAAGAAAATAACAAAAACCTTAAACTAGCATGTAATTGCTGCTAACTATCTTCACATGTATTCCCGAATATCTTATGAGTTTTTGTACCCACCCATTGGGTATTTATCCGCATAAAGTAAACCTTAGAACGGCAGAGAAACAAAAAAACCTCTCAACTTGGCGCCGCTCTGTGCGCGTCCGACAGGGAAAGACAAAGGTGCGGCGTCAATGCAAAAGTCGGCGCACTGTGCTTCGGCGCGCTTCCGCATGCAGTGTGTCCCTCTCTTGAAACTCTCGAAAGAGCTCTGCAAAACAGGCTTCAGCAATGCCAGAAGATAAGTCTGAATCGTGGGAAAAAAATAACATTAGCCATGCTGGACCGTTACGGTGTTTGTCGTAAACAGTTCGGAGAACCTGACTTTTCAGATGAGCATGACTGTGAACTGCGTGTGCCACTAATTGTTGCCAAAGTGAGTGGCGCTTATTCCCGTTCATTGTATGAAAACTGATTTGTTCAGTTCACCGTTCCCCGTTTTAATATAAAGATGGTCCGTGAACGCCATTGATTAAACGCGTTCATGCACAAGACTGATTGTAAATAAATTCAGCCATTAAGGCCAGGCAAGTAAGGCAAGTTTATTTGAATAGCACATTTTCAGGTACAAGACAATTCAAAGTGCTTCACATAAAACATTAAACGAATTACACATGGTGCAAAGAAAGCATTAAAAACAGCCAATAATAAACAAATTGCAATAAAAGTAAAAAAATAAGAAGAAAAATTTTCAAATTAAAACCAAGAGAAAGGGAAAAAGAGAGAACACTGGGTTAAAAATACGATTCCATCTTAAACAAATGCTGCCGATTTGGTTTTGTGAATAAAATCTATTGGCGGAGGAATTATTAGTCTGGAGCTGATCTTTTTCTAGGAAGCTGGTGGTGTGTGTGCATATAAACACACACACAGCCTTACTTCCTGCCTCCAGCTGCCTGCTTGACCAATCACGCGTTTTATTGGTCAGAAAACGTCTTGGTTGGCAGAGAAGTTTTGCCAGTGTTGCTAGCTGTTGTTTCTGTGTGTTTCTGTGTGTCAGAGACAGTATGTCTGTAGGATGTGAAGGGACGACAGATTGAATAAATACAGCGGCGGGGGTCTGTCATCACGTTGCGTTAACCATCCCCCCTGAGGAAATTAAACAGATGACACAATTGTGTGTGTGTTTTTATATTTTCACCACCCTGAACCAGTTCTCCATAATTACTTTTATTTGCCAAGAGTCTGTGTGCATGTGTGTGTGTCTGGAGTTAAGGAAAGAGTGTGCATTAAAGGGAAGTGTGTGGCTATGTGCACGAGCGTGCAGATCAAAGACAAAGCAAAATGAGAACAACTTCATGGGGTTTTTTATGAACCGATTCCATAAGAGGAAAGGGCAAACCCAAAGGGGATGTAATGGGTATGAAATGAACACTAAACACACAGCTAATGAAAAGGAAAATACTGGAACAGTTAAATGAGCCATTCCCTGCAGAGCTTTTTCTCCTCAACATATACTTCTTTTTCTGTCTTGTTCCTTGAACTTCCACCTTGAAGTAAGTCTGGCAGTCGGTAATAAAGAAGACGTTTTTTTCATTTAAAGTTTCCATAGGAGCCTTTGGGAATGGTCTGTGTAGTGCAGACAGAGAAAATCAGATATATAGTGCAGGAAGTGTGTGGGAACGAATGAGAACAAAGAAAAAATGTGAAAAAAGAAAACCAAGAAAAAGAAAAAACAAGGAACTTCGAAAAATGTGGAAACACTGGAACTAAAGATTAAGTGATGTGTGTATTAGTAAACTAATAGGGCAGGGAGTATTGGACTTCCATCTAAGGACATATGTACACAACAAAACGCAACATCACAAATCAGAGGGGAACGCAACACAAGAGACACAGATAACTCCACTTCATTTAAACTAGCTTTATTGGCAACTCAGATGTGGAAGTCGTCAGGGCGATGTGGGTCTTGTCATTTCATAGTGATCGACTGTCGGCTGTGAAAACGAAAGACAGTCTCCTCCCACAGTTGTACAGACGGTCAGCGGTGTCATTGTGTTATAGTTTTAATGTCTAAATCAGAGCAGTCCTTCTTGTCTTTCACCTGCAGGTGCACTAATAAGATATGCACTGACACATGTCTTCAAAGAGGAGAGCCTTTGGAATTTGACATAAATGTGGACCTCCTCTGGAGACTTCATTTGAACGTTCACTTGTTTGAAGCTGGGCCAGACTCCATTACTCACTTTTAGTGTCTTGTCAAACAGCCGTGGCTGAGCCGAGCGAATGAGCTCAGCTATCTGCATTTTTCACTTTGTACTGTGAGCAAAAAGCTAAAATCATCATTTCAGACGTTTTCTTACATATTCATGATGTAAACCTGGTTTTAGTTTTTTGTGGGTTGAAATCAGACTCATATAAATCTGCAGAAGGAATACATTAATCCATTTATTTTCTTTGTCGGTTGACAACAAGATGAAGCTTTGTGTTGGTGAGAAGTGTAAAGATTGTCTTGTTATTCCCGCTGCAGGTTTTACAAGAAGAAACTTACATACCTGGCAGTGATCTGAAACTGATCTACCTGAGCTCCAGGGCTGCAGGATATAAACCAGTCCTCAAAGTCTCCATGACACAAACCTCAATACCTTTCAATCTGATGAAGGTGAAAGAAGCTGCTCTTTTCAACATTAGGCATCTTCTCCTCGTTAAGCTCAACTATAGTAACCTTTGTGTCTGATCCTGTTGATCCAGGTTCACCTGATGGTAGCGGTGGTGGGCCGACTCTTCCAGAAATGGTTCCCTGCCCAGCCGAATCTATCCTACACCTTCATCTGGGACAAAACTGATGCCTATGGCCAGCGTGTCTATGGACTGTCAGAGGCAGTTGGTGGGTTGAGATCAAAACAGGAAGCCTAAATAAAAACACACGATCTTAAAGGAGAACTTCTCTTTTTTTTAACTTGGAGTCTGTTGTCGTCTTTCCTTTCATACATGTGAGTGATGAGGAAAGGAGCGTTCGAGGTCGCTCCAGTATTTAGCCGGGCGGGCAGCTAACAGCCCAGCTATTGGCAACTATCGGGCAACCACTCAGATGTAAGTTCGCCCTAAAAACGTACTTGTTTTCCACACTGAAGTGCTCTAATAGTCTCAACAAGTGTCTGACAACATACTAGAGAGGACAAATGAATGAAAGTATCTGTATTACCTGGCGTTTGGTGTCAGGTACTTGAATGTCCCACAGGTGTTTCACGCGAGTTATCGCGCTATTCCAGGACACAGACACCAGGACGCAGACACCAAAACAACAAAACCTGACGGTTGGCAGCTAATACAGATACTTCGTTCATTTCTCCTCTCTAGTACGTTGTCGGACACTCTTTGAGACTATCAGAGCACTTCAGTGTGGGGGAAAAAGCACGTTTTTAGGCCGAACATAAAGGTGAGCGGTTGCCCAATACTTATAATTAGCTGTGCTGCTAGCTGCCTGCCCGGCTAAATACTGGAGCGATCTTGAACGCTCCTTTCTCCATCACTCACATGTTTGAGATGAAAGATGAAAACAAACCCCAGGTTAAAAAAAAGCGAAATTCTCCTTTAATGTGTCCCTACTCGACTGGTCTTCCGGTTCTGGTTTTCCTTCCTGACTGGTCTTCCTGTTTCCCTACCCGACTGGTTTTCATGTATCCTTACCTTGAGTCAGTTTTGGTTTCTCCATGTGGGGTTATTCAGTGGTGTAGTGGTCCCTGGAAAAGTGGGTATACTCCTTTTTTTGTCCATTTAAAAAATAAGTACCACAGAAAACTGCTTTAGAAACATGTTACATATAAGATGACTCAACTTACCATACCCCAAAAATTGATCAGAAGACAAGTATTTGCGCATTGCATAATTTCTGAGACATGATCCCAAGGTCCCAAGATGTCATTAATGTGGCCCCTGCAGTAACAAAGAGCCCTCTCACCACGTTTGACGTCTTCATCTGAAGTTATAAGTGAAATTGGTGGCACAAAGAGGGTGTTGGGCTGTCGTTAGCAGCACTGGTGTAGCATTTCTAACATCAGCTGAGATGCTACTTGATGGTCATTTATAAGGACATTTTCCCAACTCTGCCTATTATTGACTCACTGGTACTCCTGCATCTTTTAAAGTTGACCAGTTTAACCAGTGAAGTCAGTAAGAACTAGCCAGAACTATCAGTCAGTCTACATTCTGATTCTTGTCCATGGTCATGTGGGTAGTGACTGAAGGAATGACATCAAACAAGATATAAGTTTGCTCTGATGGCTGGCAGGGCTCACCGTTGGGAGGGGGTTAGGGGCCTCAGAATGGAGGCACTGCCCCGTTGCATCAGAAGGTTTCTGTTGGATGGCATTCGGCTAATTATTTCATGAGCTTAATTTCCAAAGCTCAGTCCCATTTTACCCCTGATCTTCACCACTGGGCCTGGGTGCCCTCATTACTTTTGGGATATAAAGTTTGGTCAAAGTGATTCAACTGTCTCACAAACCGAATCATTTTTCAATGTTTCAGAGAGTTTCCACACATCTCATTGTTGAGTGAGCTAGCATAGCTATGCGTTCACATAGAACTCTGTGAATGTTTCTCAATATTGTTCCTGAAAAGACTTTGTTGTTAGTGGTCTTTATTAAATCTAGGTTTTATAGGAAGAGATTATTTAGCTCAATTCTGACTGATAATGAGCATTATAGTGTGCAGTAGGCGATGCTAGCAATGAACAATCACAGTGTAACAGTATCAGTAAAATCACACAATCTACTCTTGCCATGTGTATCCAACAGTGTCAGTGGGGTTTGAATATGAGTCATGTCTGGACCTCATCCTGTGGGAAAAGAGAACCGCAGTTCTGCAAGGCTACGAGATGGACGCTTCCAACATGGGAGGATGGACCCTGGATAAACATCACATCCTGGATGTACAGAATGGTAAGGGACAAGACCAAGTCATACACCAGCAGCTGACGGAGCACGGCACACATATTTTATGACTGACATGAAACAGGAGCTGTCAACACATGAATGTTACAGCTGCAAACAACTTCTTGATTGGTGAAGATACCAAGGCAAGGCAAAGCTCACACTGTCTGTCCACATGAGCTGTGTGTTGCCCTGAGACAGTCCAGCAGTCCGTCTATTATTGATTGAGAAAAGTTTTAGCTTCACCTGCCATTAATAAAATATCCTCCCCCTTTGAAATTAGATGAATATGATGCAAGTCTAAATTGAGCAGCTTTATCTAAAATAATGTTGGAAATTAAAGCAGAGATGAACAGAGAGAGGGTGGAAACCCAACTTTCTTTCTTTGTGTGTTTCCCCAGTTTAGACCTATCAGGGAGCAGCTCATCACCATCAGCACTTGACAGTGACTCAGGTTAAGCCATTAAGCACGTTTATAGGCAGCATCAAGTAAGAAGTTAGGGGATGTATAATACTAATAAACCAGAAAGTGTGAATAATGTTTAAAAAAACTGAACATCTGCTGCATTTTCTACTTTTTGTTGTGTGACAGAAAAATGTTCATACCAAGAGTCCAGCCATGTAACCAAAACATCCTTATCAAACTGGTTTTCTGTGGTTTTCCTCCGGACACTAGTTCTGTTCCAGCTCAGCCTTAGCTCCTCTGTCAGACTCACAGAAAGGGAATGAAGAACCATCAATGTGCAATAAGTCATATTTATTAGTGCTAAACTCAAAAGAGGACACCTGATCCCAGCCCAGCAGTTGTTGCTGGCTGTTTTTTTGAAGGTTGTAAAAGCGGAGCCTGTTGAGGACTTCCTTTTTCTGACTGAGGTCATTACCAAATGGCAGCGAAGCTGACAAAAGTATTATTATTAAATAAAAGATCTGATTTAAATTAGCCTCTTCACCAATCTACAAATCCCTTTCATCCTCCATTCTTCTCTTTCTGTCCTCTCTCTGTCACACCATCCAAAAATTAGCTTTTCACTCCTCCAGTCTTCTTGGGCTTTCAACACATTGTCAACCAGTTCAGTGTGTGTGTTAGTGCGTTTTTAGGGCCTTTTCACATGGCATGCTCGGGCCCGTGCCGTGCCCGGGATCGATTACTCCTGAGTTGTGTTCACATGCCAGTGCTTGAACCAGGCTCGGGCACGCTTGGTAATGTCGGTACCAGAACACTAGGTGGCAGTGTTGAGGAAAG
>JAVQJG010064373.1:0-14607 GCA_036024015.1 Craterocephalus amniculus | reverse complement strand
ATTATATTATATTATATTATATTATATTATATTATATTATATTATATTATATTATATTATATTATATTATATTATAATTTTATTATATCAATGGTCAGTGTTTAAAAAAATCACACAATATGGTTTATATTTTTTGTTCTAGTGTCTTTGGAAGTAAAAAAAAAGGGATTTCGCAGACGATAACCCAAAACAAAACATTGAGCACTTTCATTTCTTTTGATGCAGCGAAAAGGTCCTAAAGGGGTCATTTATGACCAACTGGTCTCAACCCGTTCTTAGTGCATCTGAAATGCTGAATGGGAAAGCAAAGGCAATTAGAGCTAAAGCTTGGGTGGCATATAGTCTTGTGGATCATTGAGGGTTGGATTATACATTTTAAGTCTCTTGTAATAAATTATTACATTTAATTACATTTATTAAGTCATCATCTTGTACTTGTTTGTGTGTCTGATACTGTATTAGGTGTAATTGTGTTGCACTTTTTGGCCACTAGATGGAAGTACAGCACAGATGACAAACAAGTTTCTCTGGTCCTGTCAGGTTATCACAGCAAAGCCATCCACTCTAAATTCAGACTCAGCATGCACATACAGTATCATAAAAAGACTGACTTGATAATATCACGTTTAATTTTGGCGCTGTCAGTCATGTCTCATCTCCGTAGCTCCTGTTTCTGCTGGCTGATACATGTCATGCTGTGTAGAAGTCCCCTCATCTCTCAGCACCCCCTCTGCACTGGGCTGGTTTCCTGAGAGAGACAGCCTATTTCCTCTAGGACCACAGGGCATCAGTGAGTTAGATTATGGGTTGTGTGTCTGTGGCAGAGTGCTGGCCAGTAACAGTGAGACTGGACACTTTGCTCAGGCAGCACGTCCACTTTAGTCAGGATCACGTGGAAAGATTTTGAGGATACACATTTCACCTCTGCCCTGGGGCGACCTCTTCAGCAAGGTTGGTCTCAACAAGATTTTCAGCTAGAATTTGCTGTCTTGTCCTTGAATCTTGCTCTCGGTTTTGTGTCATAAAAGGCAAACTGTAATTACTGTTGGCATGTTCTTGGCATGAGTAGAGATTTCAAGGATTCAGGTTTCAGTCTGATGTTCCTGTATGTCACATTCGGGTTATATATGTTTTCTGTTTCTAGTTTAGTTCTCTTTGTTTGAAGATTGTTTAGCCACTCCGGCATTTCTTTTGGATACACGTTTGACTTATAGTATTTGAATTGGAGTTTAAGACATTTACATATAAGTATGGCCTAGGAAGGCAAACATGTCAGTGCAGTTTTCATGACTGTAGATGTTTGTATCGTATGTCCTGCTGTAAAATTCTGCATATTTGAAAGTTTCACTGTCAAAATGAGGGAGAAAGATGTTATTTCAAGACTCTTACTGATGGGCTTTCTAAATAAACAATCTTAAAACATTTCTGGGTCTGCAATGCACTGCATAACCTTTTATTTTAAATGTCTCTGTAATCATGTGGAAATTGTGAGAATCGTTTTAGTTTTAAAAGAAAAAATGTTTACATTTCTGGTTTGATGTTTTTGTGATTTGATGTTTCAGAATCTTATATGTTACATTTTTCTTAGCATGAAACAGAATGATTTCAATATCTGTCAATTTTGAAACTGCTGAATTTCACCTGGACTTTTACCATGCCATGTATTATTTATGTATTACCGTAATACTTGTAATACATAATCAGATTAGAGTACTGCTCCTACAGACTTGTAAAGAGTATAACACTAATCATAAGTGCAGTATTTTATAATGCTCTTCTTACCTGAAGTGTCCTTAACTCCAAGACATCAAAGTGAATTGAGCTCATCAGACTACATCCATCCAGCTTTTGTGGAAGGATCGTGCAGTGGTAAATTCAGTTATCTCATTAGGTTTTATTTGCTCACTGCAAATTTAAAAATGAACCCCTCTGAGACAGACTAACAACCTCAGTGCTGTGATGATCCCTGCATCAGGTACAATTGGATAGACTGTTACCAGATGAATCATCACAGTACTTTTCCAGTGGCAGGCACTAATCGTTAAGTTAAATTTAGTCAGTGGCTTCTTTTAAAAAACAGCCAGACAGTGATATTCTTTTACTTAAAAAAACTAACATTTATAGTCCCTTCACAGATTTGCATTGGCACATGCTATCATAAATCATACTTATCATATTTTCGTTTCATAAATACGCAAATTCAGATCTTTTTTCAATCAGCTTCAGGGCTTTGAAAAAGATCAAAATATGTTTTTTAGACTAAAATCATAAAGAACATTCCAGTATTTTTGGAAAAAGTTGGAAAGTTCCTCAGATGACATATTTACACTCACTAATCACTCATCAACATTCATACAGTAATCTCCTATTGTTGGACTGACTGGACTGTATTGTAAGGCTATACAGTAAGTCAAATTTCATACAGGCTCCTTCTGAACAGTCTTTACTTGTTCTCAGTGTATTTTTAGTTCCTTCAGACAGTTTACCTTGCTTGCAGGTGCAACTCATTTCCTTCTCCACATTATTCAGCAGAGCTGAAAATGTACTTTTGTGGTTTCCTTTAACCGGTGGCATCAGTCTGTTTGGCACTACTGGTGTGTGCAGAAAGCTTCGCCTGACTTTCCCTCTAAAGTCAGACCTAAGGGTTGCTTTAGCATCTAAAGTTCAGCCGCTGCACACGGGCCTAGTTGAAGCTGAGCTGTGTTTTGTGGTTCGTGAGAAATGCTAAGCTGCATGAGGTCAGTGTTCTTATTGCTAACAGCCCTGAAATGCAGCTTGATGCCAGCTGATGTGTGGAGACAAAGGATGTAAAAGGGAACAAATGATGAATAAAGCTTATGGAAATAGTGAAAATGGTGCCAGTGTGAGAACACTGTTGCACTGATGAACCATCATCTGCCCATGTCTAGAAATGTTCTGGATAACTGTTCAGTAAATATGATGGTTTGCAGTATATGTGTGCACTGCTCACAGACTCTAATGGCATACATGCAGAAATGCACATTCTGAAGTCCCTTTACATTTTAACGGGCCATTTTTGTCACTTATTCATGCAAATTTAATATCCATTTTCTCTTACTGCTGACTGCTACAACTACTACAGCTTTCATGCAGCTCAGCATGTGGAAGAAGCTGGATTCAGTCGCTCCGAACGGGCAGCTCCGTGCTTGTTTGTTTAACAGAGCAGACATGAGCTGGGCTCAGCATACAGGGAGGATGCTGACCACCGCTTTGATGGTCTGGTCATCTACTCAGTCTTTTCTTTGTTTCCTGCTTCCGATGGCCGCTTTGACTGAGACAACACAATTGTAATGTATGTTTTTAGGCTCAAAAGGCGGCTCTGTTGCAGACATGTCGGCCTACACGTGGCCTGCGGTCTGACGTCAAAACTTGCACATTACAAATGAGGGGATATATTTGCATGTGTAGTCCTTGTGTTTTGAGTAATACAACATTGCACATGCTCGTAGTATTCTGCTCGCGTGATTGCACGCTTGGAGTATGGGTGTTGTGAGCTGAGCTCAGAGGGAGGGATGGATCTAGTGTGTTACTATTGTCAGTCTATAGAAGCAGCCTGGTGGGCAGCCAGTGGAGAAGGTTGATGAACAGGAAGTGGCAGGGATGCAATATGCCCTCCAGTATTTGAGGACTGGTGAGGGAAAGGTTGGAAAAAGAAGAACTTGTTTATCAGCTGATGAAGAGTGAATATGGATGTGTGCAAGGGAAGAACATTATTGTCTTATCTCTGCTAAAGAGTTGTTTGATCATTAAATGCATGTGAATTTGAACTGAAACATAAAGATTAGGACTGGACCAATCAAAGTTTTTGCTAGTATAGATGTGATTTCTTGCCTATTCCAGCTGTGTTGCTCTATGGAGGGTTAGATAGTTGGATAATAGGTTGATTCACCACATTTACAGACTCTGAAGGGGGGATCCCATGATTTTGGTAACTTGTATCTTGTATTAGTGCTATCAGAAAGTTGACTTTTGTAGTTAAAGCAAAATTTTAACTGCACATGGATGAATCACCATTCCACCACAAGAATTTTGTGTTGACATTCACGATCCTTTGCTAATTTCTCATCACCTGGAAACTTGTTTTGCTCTCTTTAACCAGAGGAAAATCATGATACCAGTTCCACACTGCAGTCTAGTCCATTTACTGTTTCCATTATTTGGGCGCATGTCCAATCATGCTGGGAGTGTTGTAAATACCATCTGGATTGAGACCTGGCCTTTGTTGAGAATAAACATTTTAGGCTGTAAACTAATTTAGTTTTCATCATAATGCTCAAAACCTTGTTTGAAAACATGAAGGGTGTTATCCAGTCAAAGAAAAACCTTGCTGGTCATCTGGATTTTCATGTGAAGTATGTTGAATATCAGTAAAATTTGAATTAACCCATCACCAGCCAAACAAATCCAGTAATCTTATTAGTTCAAAATTTTTTCCCATAGGATGCTGATTTTTCTTTGTTATGGGTTTTAGAGCCCATAATAACTTTTGATTTGTTGTTTTGTTTCAAGTTTGTTTGTTTCAGACACATTATGGAGTAACAATAATTCAAAAAGAAACCAATCTCTAACTTTTAATCGGTGTCAAATACATTTTCAAAAGAGAAAACTACAAACATTTTATACACATGGAAGACCATTAAAAGATTTCTTAACATAACATTAAACAATGTTGTCAGGCTTACTTATGAAACTGATAAGTGAATCTGAGGATAGTTTCTTTGTTGCTGAGGAAGTTCAATGCAGCTGTCCTGTGTTTCAGATACGAAACAAGGTCAAAGATAAGGCACCATCTGCTCTCTGTCCTTGAGAGGAAAGTAAACTTAGTGTTACAATCTGAACCTTTTTAGGGTTGGACTGTTTGCACAGGGCTTAAGGTTGAGATTCAGAGGTATAGACTTATCTGAATGTACTTTTGCAGGAAGTTGCCAGGGGTTGATTTATGAAGTCTTCAGGTTATATACAAATACAGCACATCTTGTGTTTGACACAGCATCCGACAACAGGTGTGTTTTATTGAACATGTATAATACCGTACCTAATTGTAGTCATCTCTTTGTCACAGAGCAAAGTGCATGACTGTTTAAGTTTTTTTTTAATTTTATTTTACTTACAGAGTTTTAGGAGTGAGCGTAGCAACTGACTTTATTTTCAACTTATTTTGGACTTTCACAATACTCCATTCAGTATTTTTTGTCACACACATTTGGCTCTATATTTGTGTTATCATTTAGCCATCCCTGGTTACATCAGGAAATCAGCAGGATATTTTGTGAGAGACTACACCAACATGGATCCCAGCATAATTCATTCTGGTACGCATAGTTTCACATACAGTTTAATACACACTCCTAGTTCATAAACATGTTTATCTAAACAATGTAGACTTTAGATAAAACAGAGATATCATTTTAAAAATTGGCACATGTCGCAAAAGAGTGAAAATCGATTTCTTAGTTGAACATATAGTATAGAAAATCTATGAGTGACTTAACTGTTGTTTAAGTCGATTTTCAGCTCAAGTTGCACTTAATGAAGTAAAATCTTTAAAAAAAAAGAATCCCTGGGTATTTTTCTTCACATGAGTTGCCTCTGACTTTACTATGCTTGAACACTTGCTGTGTGAGGATGGCTCTGCTGCAAAGCGTGCAGCTCCTCTGTGTTGTGTGTGCAGATTAGCTTGTGACGGGCAGAGGGGATGGGGAGAGATTGAGCATGCTCTCCTGTGTGCTCACTGACTGGAGTTGAGTAATCACCTAGCAACTGCTGCTCAGAAGAAGTCAGCAGCTGACAGGCGCTCTGCTGTGCTCTCCGACGGACACAGTCCGCTCACTCTGCTCTCAGAGCGGCTGGAAGGCACAGCTGGATCATGTTGGACCCGCAACCAATGTGACGCTCAGGGAGTTTTAGGACTGGATGTATACGCTTTTAGTCTTAGTTGACGCCTGGATTAAGAGGGTGTGGAGAATCTTCTAGTCATTGACTACAACAACAGTCTGCTTTGGAGAAGGGAGCCTTTTTAGGTAATCTTTAAAACTTGTAGTTATCAAATGCATTGAAATGACGTGTTGAAAATGTTTTAAGCTGCAGATAAAAATTTATTCAACAATATTCTTATTTAAAGTGCTGAAAATTCTGTAAATGCTTTTCGAAAGCCATAAATTCAACTTTTACATGTTGATTCATCTTGTAAATTATGCTAAAGATGTCAGACTTGCATTTGTTTCTTTGTAACAGTTTAGACGTCTAAGATGAAACTCTTAGGACGATCCTCTTGGCGTTTCCCCAAGTGGCCTGAAGTGCGGTTGTTAATGCAGCAGAATGAACACTGAACACTTTAAGAACAGTTTGCACGTCCGTCATTATGTAATTCTGGGGCAAATTATTCCAAATAAAGACATGCATTCATGCACAGCGATGCTCACAATGCACATATGTACTCAAGCGTGAAAGACTGAGGAGAAGCTTGACCTGAGAATGCACTGAGAGGACTCGAATAATAGCTTTGTTGATCTGTTGTTATGCCTGAGACTAAACTTATCTGATTGACATCAGCTGTGTGCATCAGATCAATCTACAGACTGCATGTAGGGCAACTTTTCCCTCTGATATGTTATCCTTTTTTACTGATGGAAGATGGATGGAGAATGTCAGATGCACTCCTTATTATTGGTAAATGGGGCTAAGGGATGTATAACAGGGCACTCCAGCTGCTGTTAACCCTGAAGTTACCAATGAGAAAAATAAGCATGAAAGTGGTAAAGCAGACATTCCCATTTTTTAAGAAATAATCTCAACATGTATTTAATATAAATATATTACATATACATTTTAAAGTAACATTTGTCAATGAAAAATATCTATGAAAAATATAATTAGCCAATTGCTATAAATATGGCAACTTTTTTAAGCACTACTTTCCCAGAAGGCGCTCTTGGAGTAAAGTCTGTTGGGTCCTTTGTCATGAGCTGTTCAATCTCTGTACTTGCTTTGCATTGCCGGTAATGAGTCAGACTCACTTCCTGTGGGTGTTTGACTTCTCCAGGGATTTGTCCTTGGTTGTGTTCGTAACCTTTATGGACAAAATTTCTATGGACAGCCAAGCAGGAGCCTGGGACTGCACCTTTGTTTTTTTGCAGATGATGCAGTTCTTTATTGAGTCCAGACCTTTAGTCCTTACTGGGGGCCAAGGCCCTCTTATTAAAAAAGATGGGTTGGTGTGTTTGATTTGGTTAAGTTCTGCCTCAAGAGGAGGAGTAAAGCTGCATTCGATTTGTCTCGGAGGTCGTAGATCGGAACTCGGAACTTGCTTTCAGGTTTACCGAGTCGGAAAACTTGCAAAACCCCTTTGTTGGGTGTAAATTCAGAGGCTAAACATGTTAGCAAACAGCTTCTAGTGTTAGCAGAGAGAACATATCCAAAGCTTTTATTTAATGTTTCAAACATGCGTGCATTTTGTAAACGTAATCTTTGCATAGAAGTAACAAAGCACTAAAAAAGCACAAAGCATAAATCTGTTTACTCTTGGTTTCAGTCACCATTCATTTGTTGGGCAGCCATCTAGGTGAAGTCGGGTTGGTGGGACTAGCCCGACTTTCCGAATAGGATTTCCAACTTCAGGGAGCGTTCAGGTTGTATTTCTAACTGGGAACTCGGAAAATCCGAATTCTGAGGACAAATCAAATGCACCATTAGCCTTGGGTGTAGAATTGAGCTAGAGACTGGTCGGTGAACAACATCCCAGATTTGAAAGGAGCCAGTTGAGCTAGTCTGGATAGCTGGTCAGGATGCTTCTTTAACCATGTAGGTGCCATGTAAACCTGGAAGGACGCCTCGGGGGAAGACCCAGATTGTATCTCTTTCCTGGCTTGTTGTTGTTATCTTCTCTTAGTTTACAAACAATACTTTCAGTGCTGATTAGCTTGTCTGACAGAAAAACAAGCCAGGAACTGAAGATGAAATTTGCATTTCAAAACCCTTATTGTTTGCATTTTTATTACTTGTTATCATTTGATCTCTCTGATCTGCTCTTAATTTTCCACTTAGGACACAATAGAGATATATCTATAAGGGGATGCGTGTTGTCAAAGTAATATTCCTGCCTCTTTACATGCAGTTTTACTTTGATTTGACCTCACATTAATGTTAGCCCACAAGGGCCCTTTTATTTTTACCTTTTACTGGAAGTCATGAGCCTTTAATCTCATTCATTGTGACAAAATGAGTTTATTAGAATAAAACAATAATGTATTTTAAGCAGTGCTGCATCAGGTGAAAGCTGTCTGATAGTCATTGCTCTCACTGACCCTATGCCAACCTGTTAAAGATTATCTTAAAACATCTCATCGGGTCAATCTAATCCATGATTTTTTTCTAGAAAAAGCACTAAATGACAGTGGACCTCCTGTTTAGAGCTGCCTGTAGGTTTATGTTGAGACTTTACAACTATTGACTATCTATTCGTCAATACTGCTGATGGGGAGTAACAACTTGGAGAACATAAAAAGCATGTGCCATTACATCTTCCTCTTAGTAAGATCAGTCCTGTCAGTTGTAGGGTTATAAAGTGACAAACTACACTGATGTGACTGTTCATACTGATGCTTTGGATGTTTTACATTCGTGTGAATTGTTTACTTAGTGTTTCAGAACCAGAAATATCTGTATATGAGCCTGCAGCATCTCCACGATACTGAGGCTTCATTTTGCTTATTACATTACACCTAGACAACAATCAGCAACATTAGCAGTGTAACACTTTACCATCTCTTTTCAACCCTCCCTCTGATTGGCTGTTCAGCGCCATGAATGAAAAGTGGCGAGACAACTAGAAGCAGAGACTATTTCTTCATGTCACGCACAATCTCTTCTTATTTGTCATCTTCCTTTCTCCAAAAGCACGCAACAATTTCACAACAATGTGACCATGTGAAGAAACTGAAGACCAACCCATGATTCATGAAGGATAAGCTCCTTATTAAATGACTCAGTGAGTCAATGAATCTTGAGCTGATGACATTACTGAAAAATGCAAAGCATGCAGTGGTATGTTTACATTTATCTGCTCAGTCTTCCCTTTACTACAGCACTTCATCTTTATGGCGTGTTCAAGGACTGTTCAGCTTTTTGAGATGCTGGCACCATGAGAAGACACAGCAGGGGCCTCTTTTCCCTGCTCTGCCATATAAAACACCTAACAGGAAAGGGTCTTAGTATGTCTCTGGTAGAAGTGGTGTCTGCTGGGATGCCTCACCACATCCATTAGAAACATGGGGCTGCTGAATAAGCTTTATGAAAATGATGAGACTCATTAGAGAGCCCCTTCTAAAAATATCAATCAATAAATAAGATAAAAAGAAGATTTCTTAATTTATTCCAGAGAGAAAATTGCAGTGTTGTATCAGGGTTTATTTAATTGACAGATAATGATGAATGTAATGGACATATTTTGATTAAATTTTCATGAAATCTCCAAAATGGGATCAAAGAATGGTCAACAATCCAGTACCCATCAGAACTACCTGAGGAGGTCATTTTTACACCCTGCTGATGCAGCGGGAAAAGAGTAACAAATAAAAGTAACAAATAAGTGGTATTTACAGAAGGCAATTTCTTTCTCCCTTTGAATCCTTTTTTTGAAACATTCAGAAGTAATTAAAGCTTCAATAAATAATTGATCATTTGTGATTTCTTTGGGCTTGTATTTCAAATAGAAAATACTTTCTAGCTTACAAAATTCAACTATTAGCAAACATATGACTTATTTAAATAATTAAAAAAATATTTATATATTTCTTAGCAAGTATTTGTGAGGGAACGTTTAAAAAAAAAAGCATCATATAATGCCAAAGAAACAAAACTGAGTGCTGGATATGAGCTGATACCGACGTATTGCATCATATTTGGAGAGCTCAATGAAGGCATGACCAACTATTCTCACATCAACGCAGCTCTGGTAGAGGACATGTGCATTCAGCGTGCTGTTTGAGAGGTGATCTGGGTCATTGTCTGGATCCAATAATTTATTCAAGGATTTTTTCAAGACAGCATCATGGTAGACGATGTTATCGTTTTACATTGTTTGACTGGATCATGATGACATTATGATCAAAATATAGGGGGTACTGGGTGGGCTTTTGGGCCTTTTGGTTTTTTTTTCTCAGGTGACTTACCCAATGGTATGGCTAGTTTCTGTTCACATCTGCTGATGTGTCAGTTAGTTTTTTGGTATTTTAATATATCTGCTAAATCTGAAACCTAAAATAAGTAAACTTGTCAACAAACGACTCATGGTTTCTACTCTAGACAAAGAATCAAAGTTAATTTGTTAAATGTAAAATCCGCCTTGAGAAGGCAAAAGTGTTATTAAGGTGCTATATAACAGCACTTTGCAGAAGTCATCCAGAGACAGGCTGCTCTTTGTGCACCTGACGATTGTCCTAATCCTTCTCTAAGACAAAACTCCACTCCACACGCTGGATCCTGTCCCTTAGGGGGACTGGCTTTATTGGCTCAAAGAGGTTGAGTTGATTTGTTCATGAGCTCCTCAGTTTAAGTGCTTCTCCATAATCCTAAATCCTTTAATTGCCCATAAAGATCTATACAAACCTGACAACCTGAATGCTTTTGCATTGATTAAATTAGAATAATTAGATCTATTGTTTTGCGTGTATACAAAATTGCTCAGCTGAATACATTTTCAGAATCTGAGCTGGCTGACAACATTAATTGATGTCTTTTAGATGCTCAATGAGCAGCAAATCGACTCATTTAGAAAATACAAAACAAACTGAGGTCACTGAGCTATTTCTAAACAGCTTCTTAACTGAAGGAGGGGACTGTGGCTCCCTAAAGGGTAGCTGAGGCGATTACCTGACTCCAGAGAGTAGAATTGAATTGAAAACATGACCTCTGCGTACGCTGCCATCAGGGGAACAAAGAAGTCGAGGGTTCTTGCTTTCATTCTGTCTCCACTGACCAGCAGATAGGAAGGTAGAGATTATTGGCCTGGCACTAAGTGGTCCTCAATCCGCTTTTTATTGACCGACAGTATAGTTGCTAAGGCACATAATCACTCTGTGTTTGTCTGTAACCCCACATTAATCTTGAGTCATCAATCTTCATGACAGAGTTAAACAGAAAATACAATTTTATTGTTTAGCAGGTCTTCTTTGTGGTTGATCAGGAAGCATACATATGACAGGGTTTGTTTCTCTCAAGATGAACTGAGTTGTCAAAATTGCAGTAAAAGTTCGATAAAGTTAAATAGTTACGTTTTATACATGATGTTAGATGTCTCAGTAAGCTAAAGATAATTTAATATAGAAAAGAACTTTGAAGGTTCATGTAAGTATAGTGAAATGAGTTTGCAGCATTCTTCTCTGCTTTTGAGACACTTTTAAGAGAAGAATGTAGAACGAAGCCATTAGATGCTGCAGTCAGAACTCGACACCTAAGATTTTGATCTTGCAATGAACACATTTATCTTTTTGGCTGGATTTATTCAAACACAAGTGACTGTGATGTAATGACACTGCCGGTCAGTCAGAAGTGTGGATGCTGCTCTTTCATGATGTTCTGTTGCAGCATCCCTGAGTCTTCAGTCGTCTGTGTGTTTGATGGTCCTTGATATCTGAGAGCAATGAGGAGAGTGAAGGATGATTTTTGAGAATGCATAGAAATGAAAACATGGGGTGCCTTATTTAGGGCGTTCCAGGTTTATTTGTGCAGTAGTGCTTTAAAGCATGCACACTGAAAACCAAACCAACAACAAAAAAACAACATGTAGGCTATTTCTTTCTTTTGACTCTGTTTCTCATCCCAGGAAAAAATGGGCTGAAAAAACTGTTTTTTTTTCAGCCTTTAACTGAACTTTGGGGTTGTCTTCATCAGTACTCAAAGCCATTTTCTTTCTCAATGAAAACCACTGCATACTAGTGATGTGCTGCTCAGGGTGTTTTGATATGTTCGCTGTCAATCTGCAAGAATCCCTGATAACCACATCGACCTGATCCCAATTATCTAGTGATACATCTTTAATTCTGATTTTGATCACGTAGGCGACAGTAGTTATGTACAGCATGGTGGTTTGGTTTTTACACTGTCACTTAGTAATATGGTCCCCTGGCTTAAATCTTAGCTCGAGCTTTTCTGTGTGGGATTTGCGTGTTCGCCCTGTGCATCCATGATTTCTCTCTTCCTCCCACAAAAAAAACAAAAAAACCGGTTTAGATTAATTGGTGATTCTAAATTGACGTCAGGAGTAAGTGCGAGTATAAGGGGTGTAACGATTAATTGATATATCGATACATTGATATATCAATATCATATTCCTATGATTCAACAGATCGATATGTGCGTGGCAAGATCGTAGTAAAATCGATAATTACCCATCTATTATCATTATAAAAGGTCGATATCGTTTCGAATCGATATTGAGAAATACTTTGGATCGAAGCACAGAAGATTTTATTTTTGCACTTTTTTGTTGAGAAAATAGTGGAAGTGGCAGGTTATTAAAATATTGTTTGCACTAACTATACTTTGATTAAAAAAAATGTATAATTGACATTAATGCCGCAAAAGGTTTAGCCCCTGTTGATTCAACTTGGAGAGGTGAACTTAATAAAAACAAAAATAGTTGTGATGTGGAATTGGTATTAATTATTGTTTCTTGTTTTGTTTATGAACCAAATTTTTCATTTATACTTGATTCCATTGCAAGAAACTAAGATTCTTCTCACTGAGAAACTTCCCTGCACTATCCAGCATCCAGGTATTTATGACAATCACACTGGTTGAATTTGTCATGATAGTTGTTGATAGATATACTGAATCGTTTCAGATCGAATTGTTCTAAATGAACTAAGATTGTTCATGAATCGTATCGTAACCACAAACCCTGATATGAATCGAATCATTGTTAAAATGAATCGTTACACCCCTAGTGAGTATGCATACTGTCTAGGGTACCCTAGCCTACAGGCTGATATCAGCTGGGATAGCCTCCAGCCTCTCCTGTGACCCTAAATTGGATTAAGCGGGTATAGAGAATGGAGAGAACAGATCTGCAGCCTCCACCACTGTGTTTGAGAATGTCAGTAAGGAAGGAGGAGAGGAGAGATTGGGACAGTTTTCACAGGCTAATTTTAGTTTTTGAAAGAAGACAATATATTTTAAAAGAAACAATATAAGTGTCACCAATATGTCAAAATGACAAACAATAGCAGTAGGAGTAATTTCCCATCAGCCTTTGCTCTTTCAAACTGTCATGCTGCAACCTCTCAGTCTTCAGGCCGTTGTGGTTACCTAACAGTACGTATCAGAGATCTGTTTAATTTTTTCTCTTAAAACAAATAAAATGAACTGATGAGGATAAGGACCAGGATGATAAATAATATCTGGAGTAGTAGCAGCATTTCTTTTGCTAACCAAGTTTCTGCAGTACTGAACCAAACTAAGTTGACATGCCATGCTTGTCTCCAACTTAATGTTGCAGAAAACGGGGTTGCAAATATCCAGGGTGTGATTACAAACCTCAGCTATTTGCTTCTATACAGTATTTTCTTGTTTACATTTTTAAATTACTTGCATGCGGACTCATGATCTTGTCTTATGGGATAAAATGCAACATTCACTTATGGCTCACTGGCTCTTGGTGCACCAGCAACATAAACAAAAACATGACATTTACATGAATGCATGGGTGCAGCATGATGTTCATTACGTAATATCCGTTGGGTAGCTGCCGGGCAGACACAGTTGTATTGTCTCACTCTGTTTGGTCTGGAGGTTTCAGCAGTTTGCACAGCATTAGGAATTAGCAAATAGAAACATAACAGAACAAAAACATGAAAAAATGATAAGAAAAAAGGCAAAAGACGGCTGAAACTGAAATACCAGATTTATAAATGGTCTAATGTGATTTTTTACACTTCTTTTGATCATTGGTCTTTGAACCATATATATTTGCATGTTGGTACTAATGAGGACAAAACTCCTGTTACTTTTTTTGTCCTCACAGCCAGAAGACGAGTGTTGACAAGGGGTGGGCTTCTTTTCTCAGGAGGGTTGCGTCCATTACAAAGTACTTTAATGAGATACGGAATGATAAAAAAACAATATCCAACAATGAGCGGCACCCTATGAGGCACATGAAGTACACATACTAATTTTAGGAACCTTTGGTTATTGGTTTCGGCAACATACACAACTGATTTCAAGGTTACAGTGGACATCTTGCTGGTGCTGTTTTTCTGGTAATAGAAGGAGTTAGAAATCGCACTCTGGGTTAAGAGTCCACTCAATTGGACTGGCTTCACTCTTCTGTTTCTTGTTCAATAGTCTCACCTGAAAATAACTAATAATTTGTTTACATCTCCAAAGGACAGTAATGAAATGATAAGATAGTCATGGATTTGTAAAATGCTTCTTTTTTGGACTTTTATGGTCTTCATATGACTTGTCAACAGTAAATGGACTGTACTTGTATAGCGCTTTTCTAGTCACAGACCACTCAAAGCGCTTTACATGACAAATCTCATTCACCCATTCATACCCATTCACACAGCACCTATATTGATACATACT
>JAVQJG010064362.1:0-15953 GCA_036024015.1 Craterocephalus amniculus | reverse complement strand
GTAGGAGCCTTTTTGAACACAGCCAGGTAAAATATTTGTGTGTAAAATATTAATCTGTGTGCATTTTTGTAATTTGTGCATGTGTAAATTTATTTTGTGTGTATAATTTGTAAGTATTTTTGAGTACACTCGAATATGCATTTGCAAGTACCTAAATTTACACACAAAATGGTTTGCACGGTTTACAAATTACACATACAACTACCCAAAAGTACACACAAATTAGTTTACACAGATTACAACTCATGCATTACACACACACAAATGATATGATACTTTTTTCTCTCCATACTTTTTTCTCTCCATGGGAGGAGCGTTTGGGTGGCCTGTAAACTGTAACGCATAAAACAGGCGGAGTGTTAAAAACAAAAGAATGATGCTCAAAAGGAACAAAATTATTTAAAGAAATAGCTTGAGCTAAAATTGAGCTTTTAAAAATGGATGCAGTTCCACCCCCCTTTCTACCGCCTCTGATTAAAAATTTAAAATAAAAATCTGTGGGTGATGCCTCAGTAAGAATAGAGGGAGCGTCAGTGTCAAGCCAGGTTTCAGTTAAAAAGAGACAGTCTAGATTGTGATCTGAAATCATATCATTTGTGATAAAAGATTTATTTAAAAGAGAACGGACATTTAAAAGGGCCAAGTTAAATGTTGTTGGAGAGGTTTTCTGCACTGTAGTTGTTTGAGTTGGGAGTAGGTGTATGGGCTGGAGATATCTGATGGTAGAGGCATGTGACTGCTGTTGACTGTGATGCCTGTTGGTGAAATGTACTGGAATATGATAGGGATGAGTATCTGGACTGATTATAGATGTGTTCTGACTGTAAAACTGTCAATCTGTAAATGATTTGTAGGAGCGGAGTGTAAGATCAATGTTCATGGATAGTAATTGTAGTAGGTACCATACAGGTGTAATTTATATATTTAGAATTAATGAAAATTAAGGAAAAAGTTGAATATGATCAATAAAAAGAAATGTATAAGTGTTCATATCTGCGGAAAGAAAATACTATTTGGAAAGCTTTTTCTCAGAGTATTTGCAGTGTGCAAAATCACACACATCAATGTGTGATTATACCTGCTGCAGGTGTGATATCACACCGTGTTTCCTTCATATCATCAACGTTCATCTTGGTTTCTGGGATTTATTTACACTTTTTTTTTAGCAAACGTCAGAGATCTCAGGTGTTAACGAGATTTTAATGTTGCATGGAAGTCTCTAAAGCTCTTAAATAAGCTTTTCTTGTTTTTTTAATTGTTGGTGGGGATATCAGAGGACTCAGCTGTGCCTCAGACTGGTTTTTGGTTCCTTCAGTCTGAGTTTGGACTGTAAACATCAGTAAACAACAGTTTATATGAATAATTTTCCCAGAACTCAGGAGAAAAGGCTTCACTAAAACTCTTAAACCAGTTAACTGTAAAATTATGAAAATCCAGTTGTTCATAAAACAATCCTTGTTGAACTATTTGAATTAAAACTGAAAGTTTGATTTCACAACATCTTTGAAATGTTCAAGTCTTTCTTTGTGTTTCAGAAGACAAAAGCTTCAGTTGTCTGGACATGCAGTTTGGTCCTTTCCCTGTTTGTGGAGGCCTGCTCTGCACAGAAGGTATTATTCCAAATTTAAAGCATGTTTGGTTGCCTTATGAAATTTTTTTCCATCCATGACTGGATGTTAACCATGTTTTCCACTAACCGAGGAGAATTTTTTGTAGTAGATCGGCTGAGAGCAAACCTGTCATGAGAATAATTATAATAACAATTTTTTTTTAAGTAATATCCAGTATATCTTCATCTCCACTCTGAATCCGTCTTTCTCCACAGAACCTAGAGGAACCAGGGCTGTTTGGATTGTGATGGAGTTGGTACATCTAGCGAACGAGTCCACAAGTCACATCTGGCCTGTTTGTCCTTTTTCAGTTTTACCTGAGGATGTGGAGGCGATTGATCTTAGTTTCTTAAATCTCCAAAACAAGTTAGCAGCTGAGGCAGTGCAACTGTTTACTTTAACTTTATGAGGACATAATCTTCACTAACTAGAAGTTTGTTTCCCATCTGACCTTTTAAAACCACATTTTCTCCAGACAACAGATACACAGCTGCTTAGCCGCATGTTTAGTGGTGCTGTATTGTAAAAGGTCCCCCCTGAAACACTTTCCTTCTTCACCACATTTCAGCATTGATCAGGCTGTTCAACATATTCACACACTCTTACCGGTTAACTGTTTTTATGTGTTTCCCCCCAGCTGAACATCCACTGGGGCCCTCAGTCCATGATGTACCTGAAAGGAAAGTGTGAGTTTAACCACAGAGTTTGACACCAAACTTCATTTGCATCAGCTATAAGTCTATAAACTGCACAAATAAGATAGGAAAAATGAGGCCTTTAGTCCTCCCAGTCTCAGCTCTGGATGCTTGAACTTACAGGTTTTTCAGCATCTGGACGGATTTATCTGTCATTTTCCACACACATTCTGTGTAATGTAAATTACTTAAGACAAAAGTCATACCTTGATTAGCTTTTCTTAACTTTAAATAATTCTCTCATTCACTCTTTCAAAACTCTGCTCTCAGTAAACAGGACTCTCTTTGGCTCTCAACTATTCATTTAGTCATTAACATCCTTTCACAATCTGTTGTGATCTTTACAAATTGGTAGGTTGGCCCTTCACACTGCATCACCTGTTTCACTTTGTCTGTAAGACCTTACACCTCCGTATCTGACATTTCTTCTTCACCATGTCCACAGTAACTTTCACATATATAGGTCAGGTGAATGTATCAGGTTCATTATTCTCAGTATTGCTACCATTTGTGGCCAAAAATCCTTTAGTTTATCATCAGCAAATGTGAATTTATAGAATACCCTCATGCAACACACCCACTTTTAAGTTAAACTGTGACAGGTTTTTACTGATTGTTGGTCTTGTTAACAGGTGTATGCATACATACACACATTCCTTTCTTATTCTCACATTCATGTAAATACGCACACATTTCTTATTTTTTCACTCATGCTAATTCTACTCGATTTATTTTCAACTTACTCTTGCCATTTTCATGCTTGATAAATTGCATGCTGTGTTTAAGAGGACCTCTTTGTATAAATGAAAACATGTTTATACTTCAATATTTATTAATATGTTTCTAGTCTTTCTTTTTGTAATTGGCCAAATGAAGTTTGTTCTCAACACTTTGCCCAGAGAATGTTGACCCAGCCGCACAGAATATGAAACATATAAAACAGGTCAGGCTTGACTGAACAAACTGTACTTTGTATATTTATCATCTATGTTGATTATTTAGGTGTGTCTAAGATAATTTTGGTTCAGTTCATTGAAACGTTTCCACAGAGAGCTGAGACATGATTTTATTAGAACTGTTTTGAGTCAAATCAGATAAACTGCTCTAACAGAAGCAAGGAGGAGTTAGTTTCCTTTATTAAAACGTTTTAATGATTTTTCAGAATGAAACCTTTCATTTCCACCTGAAACGCCTGTTCTTGTTTTTAAGAATTTCTTTAAACTCGCCCAGTTTTGAGCAACCCCAGGTTGTTCTCCGGAGCTACAAAAAGCCTGACATAGTCCAAGAAATGCATTTTGAGTTTTTTTTTTTTAGAAGATCAAGGGAACTCTGAACAGAATGAAATATTTTATGTCACAGCTAAAGAACCTGTAGCTCTGACATTTTTCTGGCCTCCTGCCAAAGTAACTGTTGAAATCTCTGAACTTTGATAATAAACAGAGTAGCTGAGGCTTTAACTTCTTTTCTTGGGTTTTGATCGTTCAACATGTTATTGCTCACATCAGTGATTCATATAAAAAGCTATAATATCTCTCTTGAATATTCTGTTAAGATGCCTTCAATATGCCAGAAAACATCAAGAAAATGGGAAGTTTTCATCACGGCATCAAAAAAGGTGAAGTCTACTGAATCTACAATGAGCTCAGACATGGGGGAGGGGGGGGTTACCAGTCATGACAGCAGCTTGTTTTACTTTGTCTTCTCCTCAGATGGAAAGAGGTTTGTGTTGGAGGACCAGAGCAGTGTCCTGAAGCAGAGTCTACAGAGTTTTTACACACTGCTCAGAGGTAAACACATTTAATTTACAAGATCAACAAGAGGTCAAATCAGACAAATCAGCTGAGATCTTCCTGTTTTGCCTCTGTCAGCTCATCATTTTCACAACTACTTTGTAGAAATCTGAATTAGTATGATTCAGAATAATGAAGAGCTCTGATTATGTACCTAAAATGAATTAGCAAACATTGAGAATGCATATAAATAAAACCTGAAAAGAGTCAGATGTGATGTTGACCATAAGCTTTTCAAACTAGAGGAAGTCCCATTGATGCTCACCTCGAGCTCGTCCCCAGCGGTGAGGGTTTGTTGTGGTTGTCCCGAACCTGTCTTCCACATCTCTGTAATAAATAGTGATCAAATGTATCAAAGTTTAAGAAAAGTAGGTTAAGATAAGTAAAAGAATAAATTGAATGGAAATCAGTCAAAAGCCAGATGAAAAAGATGGGTCTTGAGTCTCCTTTTAAAAATGTTTAGTCTCTGCAGTCCTGATGTTCTCTCAGATCTCAGGGTGCACAAGGGTTGATCTGATAAAAGCAGGGTGGATAAATAATATGGCCCACACTGTTTTAAAGGCAGTGGGGACTCTTGTCTGAAGAGATCAGTTTACGATATTTAAACCTGTTCCTCAAAGAAATCCTAAAATGTTTTTAGAAAAGATGTGGGGATTGGCTCATGATGGCAGGTTGTTGGGTTCACTTGGGAAAAAACTCAAAAAAGTGTCCAAGTGCATCAACCAAGGCAAAACTCTCCAGTGTTTCCTCATGTAAAAACAACAGATCAGGTGTGTAAGTCTGATGAGGGACAATTTTACTTCTGAAGTGGTCTGCAGAGTGCTCACAGAGAGAGTCTGCCTGCCAGGATCTCCAGAGGTTCATAGTCTGTATAATTTTAATTTTCAGAAGACAGCTGGAACAAAGGCGTTCCCACTAGTTGCTTATGTAAACCAATGCATCAAACACCCAGACACACAGAGGCCTTGACGTTCCCATCTACAACAACGAACATGATGTGATTGATGCTGTGAGGAGCTACACAGTCATTGGTCAGCAGGGTGAGGAGCAGCGGGCTGGTTTGCCACTTAAAAGGAGGAAAAGCGGCTACTGAAGAGGCCTTACCCAAACAACGGAAGCACTAAAAGTTGATTTAAAACAAACACAGTTTGTGAACATAATGAGGCAATCTTCAGATTATCTTAGAAGTGTAAAGCTTCTCTAGTCTTTGTTTATGACATCAGACCCCCAACCCACCCCAAATAATCTGTGAGTCTTTGTGTGTTTTTGAAGGTATCCAGACCCTGCGGTCGCTGAGGTTGGAAAAACGTGATAACAACATGAGTTCAGGGGAAGTCCTGGTCCACTGTCTCCAGGAGAGATGAGTCAGAGATGGGGTCAGAATAACAGAATCAGTTCACAGTGGTGAACATGAGCTGTGCTACATCGGCTGTCCAGCATCAAAGTTCTGGTTTTATCAGTGAAACTTTCTGTAATTCATTTTTCTGCATGAAATGTATTTAAGCTTGATGTATATAACACAAGAAAAAAAGGTCTGAATAAATATGGAGAGATGGTGTTCACACCTTTTTGCCTCTTTTGTCCTGACTGCAATTTATGATTTTTTACCACAAGATGACAGCAAAGAACAAAGGAAAACCTGAAGGTCGTTCACAATGTTTTTGTTTACGTAATAAGTTTGACACCTCTGCAGCTGGGGAATGCACTACCCCACAACCCCTAAATTAGATTAAATGCATATAGAAAATGTTTGGATGATTTGTCAGTTCTGGATGAACCAAAACAGTTCCTGATAAATGACTCTCTGCCTCCAGGATCTTGGCAGAAAGGGATGGTTCATTGTGACAAGGGAAAAGTTAAAAGTAGATCCTGGACAGATAAAACCCCAGAAAACTGTGACTGTGACCCTGAAACTGTGAGAGAGGCCGAGCGTATTCCATGTTCAACATCAATGATCCCAGTCAGGAAGAGTTTCTGACTGAAGAAACACTCTGAAGAATCAACACTCATCTGGGACTGTTAGACTCCTCCAGATCTTTTATATTCTGAGTGGAGCTTACACCACGATCACAGACAGTAACAGGTTTGGATCTGCAGCCTGTTCTCTTTCTATTCAGTTCTCTTGCAAATCACAACAAGACTGAGTCCACCTGCAGATCCATCACTGTGTATCTAGGGAATTTCTCCGGATGGTATTACTTTGGCGTCTCAAACCACAGTGAGCGACCTTGGAGTTCTTTCACCCGCTGTAAAATGGACTAATTTGTTTCAACTAGATTATAATTAGGCTAAATGATTGACTGCGTCTGTCAAAGTGCTTTCAGATGACAGACTAAATTAAGCACTGAACAATAACGCTAAACTGATCTGAATCCATCCATCTGTAATATTAGGAAATTTGAATCTCTATCTGGACAGCGAGGCCTTCTGTTTCTCTTTCTCCATCCGCAGTTCCTCCAGTAATACAAACAGCCTGTATTAACTCCAGTTAAAGCAACACAGCAGTGTTTGCTTTGGTTAATTGTGTCATGGATAACAACTCTGTTTACATTGATCACATTTCTGCTTGGTTTCATCACATGGCTGCTGGAATAGCTTCAGATGTTCCCTCCACTTTTCATTGGCCGAAGGGCTGAGAGTGTGAAGGTAACTACACATTCACATTTAAGGAGGAATGATATTGACTGTCTTCTGCTGGTTCAATTCTCCTCAGACGGCTTCAGCTCTGATGAATATCTGATCGTGGCTGTCATTTTCACCATAATGAATAAGAGTCTGAACACTTTGTCAGGTAAACACAGAAGGAAGGAGACATTTTTACATGTCAGCAGAAGCTCCTAAATCAGACAACAAATCATGCACCATAACCCTTCAGTAACAGTATTACTGAAGGGTTATGGTCAAAATTAAAGGAATGAAAAGGAAAGACAAAACAAGAAGACACAACATGATAAATACAACCCAAACTCCAAGAAAGTTGGAATGCCATATAAAATGTAAATGTAATGAAGACAAAACAATATGATTTCTAAATGTGATCAACTCATGTTTTATTTCCAGCTGAACAGGAGCAGCAAAATGCTGGAGAAGTAAACCAAACCAAAAACATCTGGAGGAACATTTGACAATTAATTAGGTTTATTTAATACGATGCTGAACCACATCCTGCATCCATCACAGCAACATGGCTTCACAGGAGAAGAGTCCGGCTGCTGAACTGGCCTGCCTGCAGTCCAGACCTTTCACCAAGAGAAAACATCTGGAGCATCATGGAAGCAAAAACCCAGCAACCAAGGTCCAGGACTGCAGAGCAGCTAGAATCCTGCATCAGACCAGAATGGGACAATGTTTCTCTGCTAGAACTCCAGCAGCTGGTCTCCTCACTTCACAGATGTTTGCAGACAGATGGTAAAAGAAGAGGTGATGCTGCACAATGCTAAACATCACTCTGGAGCTACTTTTTACAGATATGTCTCTGCATCAGATTCAGAATGAGCCCATTTTTTCCATGAAATGGTAAAATGTCTCAGTTTCTACCTCTGATATGCTGCTAATGTTCTACTGGGAATACTGGGAATACAGGATCGGTTGAGCAGATTTGAGTAAATGCCTCCGTTCTGTTTTTGTTTACATTAAATGCAGAATCCTAAAAATTCTTATCAAGGAAAGAGAGGCAAGCATCCCTTTTAATAATTCTTTATTAGAATGACATAATAATTGATCTGCTCTTCAGACAGTTTAGTGATCGAGTACAGCAGAAAGCAGCTGTTTCCAGGCTGCAGCGTCCATGTCACATCTGTGCTGCTCTGACATCACACAGGACAAACACCCACGCTTCAGAAAGGCACTTCCTTTGTTTTCTAACAGAGTCAGAGTCAGTAGAGTCAGTCCTTCTGTCATCGTGGGTTTCACCAGGATGACCATCATGAGGACAGATGATCACATCTACTCTGACATCAGAGTGTGGTTTATTGGACCTTTTTCAGCTGTTTGACATTGGTATGGTCACCGTTTGACCTGACCTCCCAAAAATTATTTTATTTAACTGGTATCAAACTGATCCTGGTCAAATGACGGTTGATGACATCTCAAAGAGGACACATCTGCTGTTTCGGAACATTCAAAATGCTAACACTGCATCACGCACAGCTTGGGGCCCAAGGGGCTCCTGGAGGTTCAGGCCTGGCCCTCCTACCCATTTCCTCTCACAAAACATTTAAGATGACAAACATAAGAAAAATAATCTCCATATTTTACACATAATACAAAATGTGACATAAAATCTTCTCCCGGATAAAGAACATCTTCATTGTTACATGATTTTACGTTTATGCTTCTCTTTCCTATATGATATGTTTAAATGGAAAGTATGTGTAAAAGGGTTTTGTTCAGGTATGAATACATGATTTAGAAGAACAATCTAACAGAATAAGCTCAACCTATGAAACACACATGATGCAGAAAATCACGCGTTGACGCCATGTAATCAACAAGGTTGTGGTCCTTAAAGAAAAGACAACCCACAAGTGGATTTCAAACATGTCTTTCACATGTGGAGCACATGGAAAGATGTTCCAACAATACATTTGCACATGAAAGCACATGTGAATCACATGTAGTTTGGGGACATTTTACATGTGGAATACATGTACTTCAGATGGGAAGCACATGAACTGTGTTCGAACACCACATGTTTCTACATGCAGAGTGTTTGGGATCCACATTTGTAACTGGGTTATCTGCTAACTGAAAGGTTGTTGGTTCATTTCCCAGAAATCTGTCAGCACCCTGCCTCTAGTACCAATGTTACCACCATAAAGCAGGAGCAGGAGTAGGGATGACGGGACATTATTATCTGAAAAACAGAATATGGAATGAATGAATGACATAAAGTAGGTGGGAGCTGGCTGGGGAAACTCCGTCACCATGGTAACAAAGTCTGAGGAGGAGAAGCCCCACCATGTCCTGTTGTGTTAATGATTTGTGCTCATTTCATGTCTTTCTGTGAGACCAGACTGTAGAAACATCTATCCGGTGATGAGCAGGGACAGAAAATGAGTTCAGACTCAGATTTAAAACATCCTGTAAGTTCAGTGGGAACCTCCCTGCAGACAGAAACTCCCATATTAGTTTTAAACATGAAAGCAGAGGTGGACTCAGACCAGTAACTCTGACCTCCAGTTGTTCATCAAACTGTCAATTATGGTGTGACATTTATTCAGCCTGACAAACCAGAGCATGTTGATGAAATCTGAAGCAGTAAGTGTGACAGAAGGAATGCAGGTGATGACAAGCTGAGTAAAATAATACCCACAGAGCTCCAAAAGAAAATCAATTTATCTTCCTCATCTGTCTTTGGAAGAACATACGGATTCAATAAACTCTGGCAGACGTCTCACTTTCAGGACAACTTTCCTGTGTGATCTTTAATCAATTGTCCACTTCAATTCATGCATTTATACTTTTAATCATTTAGGCTCTGATATAAACTGTGGAAAAGGGGACCAGGTGTTATTTTGGGAAACAGGACCTGAGTGAGTAAATTGGTGGATTGGTGGTTATTTCTTTGTTGTAACAATGCTTCTTGGTAATAAATCTGACACTGGAGCCACATTATGAAGGAACATGCATGTGTAGGATGAGCAGCAGGTGTGATGATGTTTGTTGTACTCCTGGAAAAAAAATGGATTGGATGACTGAAGTCTGAAAAAACAAGACATGCTGGCAAGTCAATAATGGCCTCAGTAGTATGTGGGCATGTGGATTCATGCTCACAGGTAACTGGTATACCAAAAGACCCAAACTTCAGCTGAGTGGCAGAGGAGATTTGGACAGTTTTTCATGGGAACAACCCACATACTCAACTCTGTATGAATATTGATTTAAAAGTGCTGCTTGATTTAAAATGGAAGTGAATAAACTTTTCAACAGTATACGATTTATTACCTAAAAGGATTTTCACAACAAACAAAGCAACAAAAAAAAATCAACCAAACCCTCATTTACTGACTTTTTCTGCTAAATTTTGTTTTCTAAAAAGAAAAGAAAAATAAATCTCAGAACTCTCTTTAATGCTGCTTTTCAGTGGTTTAATTCATTGACTTTAATCTTCTTATTCCAAAGCATTTGGTGATTTAAGGTATGGTTGGGCACTGTTTATGCTGAGTGATAAATAATATGAGGCAGTTTTACCAACACGTGCCTCCTGCTGCTGCTGTTTCCAGATAATGGAGTAACGAATCATGTTGATGATACACACACTAAATCTTCACATTTCATCTTCAAGGCAGGTTTGGGTTAAGTGATCATTGCTAATAAAATACCTGCTATAACACTAACTTCATGGGAACAGACTGACTCATGTCCTTCTGAGACAACTTGTTTCCACCAAAGCAACCAGGGATGCACATGCCACACCTGTTTTAACACCGATCTTCCAGCAGCGCACCATGTGATCGGGACAGACGTCAGACCAAAACCCACTTGGTAGTGGATTAAATGTAGTTAATTTAGAATTCCTCTAAATATCTCCTGAATTATGATATGTTCTCCACTCTTTCTCTCTACAAGCCTGTTTTAAGTGATTCTTGGGGACATTTGAATCATTTCCATAGAATGATTCTCATATGTTTTTCTATAAGAACCTGTTGATGAAGCTTTACGTAACCAAAGCTGCATGTTGCTGCCTGGAAAGAGTCACTGTGAAGCCTGAAGGATGACAGAGCACCGAGGTAAGAAGCTGGATGATGTCTGAGTGACCCGGTCTGTGGTCTGGTAGCAGGATTCAGGATGAACCTGCTGAGTGTGTGTAGTTGTCATCCTCATCACAACAAGTCTGGAACATTTTAGCAGTCCTCAGTGATGCAGTGTAGGTGTCTGTGTTGTCATGGTTACGGTAGTCACAGTGTTATCACGTTGCCATCCTCTCTCATGCTCTCTTGGCTGCTACTGGCTGCGTGGGCGGAGTTTCCGTTGCGTGACATCGCGGCGCTGTGATTCAGCGATGCTCCGATGCTGGCGGGCAGTGAGACGCTCTGTGGGAGGGGCCTCCCCACACCTCTGTACGGTGAGTCTGTGTTCAGGTCCGTGCTGTTCCTGTTAGAAACCGTGTGGGAGTGGTAGGGAGTCAGAGAGTCGTTCTCCAGGATGAGGTCGCCGTCATCGTCGTCGTCATCACTGTCTCCCTCAGCGATGCTGCTGCTGCGGAAACAACATGACAAGAGAGGAATTACACATGGAAGACGTCTCTTTCCTATCTGAGATGTTTATGTGGTGAAAAACAGATGAAAAAACAATGATAACGATTTGATTGATGATGAACTGTTCATTCCTTATTCATGTGTCTTAATGAATAGATGTCTCTTATCAATACAGGGGCGATAGTGATCTTTTTTATAATGAAAATGTGACAAATAATGCTGCTATCATGGACCACTCATTGTGGATTTACAAAGTAGAGTGTCAGAGTAAACGCTACATCATATGGCTGGATCATAAACCTCCTGGGAGGGATAGAAATGCCTGGGAAACTTTCATGGTTCCTGAGAAAATGTACACATATAACAGTAGGGCTCAGATCTAGTTCAAGGGTTTCAAGGGTTAAAATTCAGACAGTCCATCTGAGCTCCTCCTCCCTCTGTTTGATATCAGCATCATCATCACCGTCATCATCATCACCATAATCATCCAGTATCTGAACCTCACAGTTTCCTGTTTTAGACGGTCTTTAGACAAACTCAGACATCATACCTGGCAGTGAGGGGGTTGCTCTGAGAGGCGGGGCTGGGGGAGTCATGTGACAGCGCAGAGCCAGCGGATCCAGCCGATCCCACTGAACCAGAGTTACCCACTGACATCTTACTCCCACGATGCACCACGTTGTTCCTCTGGTTAGCGGGTTTCACCGTCACTATAAGGTTGTGGCTGTTGGCCACCATCATGTCCGTCACCTGAAACAACAGTGTCCACCATCACCTGTCACAGCTTCAAATGATGGGAATCAAAAGAAAATTGTGATTCCTGCTGGATCTTTTCTTTTCATACAGAAACATGCTGAAGTTGTTCCAGACATATTTTTTTAACTTAGGAAACAGCAACTTGAGACTGGAAACTGCTATTAATTTTTTCCTTAAAGGTCAACAGTACAAATTTACAACCGTCAGATCTTTTTAGTTGACAAAAAAAGTAAAAAATTTTTCCTACTTTTTTGCTCAAATTTTCAGTGAACCTTTGCCCAAACCAGAATCACCAAATGTGTAATTATTCAAATTACTTTAGTCCTGTACATGCTAGTTTGATGTCACAATGGCATGGGATTTATGAAAGAAAAACACAATTTTTCTCTTTTTTTGTGGAGGGTTTTTGTGTTATTTACCATAAATTTGGAGTGGCTGGGATTTTAACACCCCCAACTCTATCATTTAAAAAAAAAACTCACTGTGTTTTTTGTTTTCATAAAAACTGAAAAAAATCTTCAAATTGGAATTTAAAGGGATGAAATCATTTGAATAATTAGATATTTGGCGGTTTTGTTTAGCCCTCTAAGGTTGATTGGCCGATCTGGACCAAAAATGGAAAAATATCAATCTGTAAAAGGTACATATTTCTTTGAATCAGACAGAACATTTTGCAGATATAATTATCTTTACATGTTTTGACTGAAATCGCAGACATTTTAAGTTTGATGAAAAAAAAAACACTTTTTAAAACTAGAGTAGACAAAATGAACTTAGTAACACTATCTGTCTGCAGCTTTTTGTTTGTCTGTTTTTAGCAGCACATGGGAATGTATTTTTGTCCACTGCTGTTAACACAGTCAATTACAAATTTAACACAAAAAAACCCAAACTTAACAATGTATCAAAATCAATCTTGTTACTAATTTGCCACATATTTATAATGAAGATCTTTTAATACATGCTCCAGCCCCCTATAATCTATGCAATGCAAAACAACCCACATTTTGAGGTCTTTTCATCTTTTCATTAATACAGAGACAAAAAGTTGGTTGAAATAATTTGAATAATTACAATTTCAATTCATATTTTCACAACAGTTTTTGTTAGAGGGCTTTTTTATCCTCCAATGACCTAAAATGGTGGCAAATCAAAGTGTTAATCCCAGGTTTGAAATGTTTGAGTCGTCATGTGAAGTCAGAAAAGCTTCATCTTTGGTTCCTGATCTTTATTCTGATTGTCTCATATCTCTGTATTTGTTTACCTGATCCAAAGATTTTCCAGCTAAATCGATGCCGTTGACCTCAAGGATTTCGTCATTCACAGCCAGCAGTCCAGTGCTCTCCGCCAGTCCCCCGCGAACCAGACGAGATATGAACACTCCTGGAACCTGCAGAAAAATAGACATTTCCACTTCCTGCCACATCATGATCTCATGACCTTCCTTTTATCTCTGCTTCTGGTTCTTGTCAGTGAGGAACTGCAGACTCTGTCTTCGTTTCCAAAACTAGAAGCACTCATACAGCACAGACTTCCGCCAAGCAGTCGTTATTATGGTTTGCCAATGACTGTGGGCATTGTTTTTTAGTTAAAACCTCTAATAGCAAAATTATGCTCATCTCCCCACAGAAAACAATCCTTTAAAACATTTCTGTACCAAGGCAGTGATCTGGATAACCCCCAAAATGTAATCAGTTGTTCCTTATTACATTTTTAAGATTTCCTGAAAATTTTATCCGAATAAGCAACATAACTTAAAAAGTTATGGACAAACAGACAGACAAACCGTCAGCAGTACAGTATCGTCTGCACCGCTGATGGAAAACAGAAAGATAACCAGCTTCTCCAGCACACCGGTAAGCCACAACATTAGCTTCCTTTCACCTCTCTATAATCTCCATTTTCCTCTGACCTCTGAAATCAACAACATATTTTGGTCCAGGCAGCTGCTGCTCACTGGATGATTTTTTCTTGTTCAGACCAGCCTCTGTAAACACACAGTTTCTGAGATACTCAGATCAACATCCTTGCTGTATTCAAAGTCTCTTAAATCCCTTTTCTTCCTCATTCGGATGCTCAGGTTGAACTTCAGCAAGGCATCTCCATCATGTCTACATGACTGAGCTGCTGCTGTGTGATTGGCTGATGAGATATTTGTTTTAACAGGAAGTTGAACAAGTGGACCTGATAAAGTGAAAGGTGAGTGTAAGGTACTACAAAATGATATATTTACTGGGCGTATGTTAGGCTACCAGTTAAACACCGATTTGTTTAAACTCAGGAATAAAGTTGACTGTCAGGAGAAAAATCTAAATCTAAAAATCAAACCAGACTTCTAACCTTTCCATGTTTCTGTAACAGGTATGAGGACAGGTGAGGAGGTGGGATAAGCGTCGTACCTTCTCCACGCCCTGTGGTGTCACCCTCACGCTCACCCCGTCACGGATGTAGAAGCCCAGGGGTTTCTTGGTACCATGCTTGTGGAGTCGGACCCGCCTGTGAGTCTCAGGTAAGATGTCCACATCGATGATGGAGGAGATCTGCCTGAAGTCCTGCGGGGGGCCAATCATAAGTGATTTGTTCTTGGACTGGAAGGAGCCCGAGCCGGTGGAGCGCAGGGATGCGAGGCCCAGCCCCTTCTTACGCCTCTGAAGGGAGTTGTTGGGAAAACCTGCTGGTTCATCGTCTGAGAAAGAAGCACAAAGGAGGAGATAGAGATCAATAGCTATCACACACAGTCAGCTGAGGCAGCATCAACGAATGATAAGGTAAAATATCTATTAACAACAATCTACAATCAGGCTGACTTCTTACTTTACTTCATTATTTCACAGGAATAGAGTACGTTAAAAAAAAACAGAAAAAAACTTCTAAATATGCCAGATTTAGCCAGAGAACTAGGTTTCATCTGTCATCCCTGGCCTGGTTTTACAAAAGCTAACTGGAATAAAGATTAACAGTAAATTGTGATGAAAACAATATAAATCTATAAATCTAAAAATGTAAAACACTGTTCACTGATTTAAAAAAAGAACGAAAACAAAGACAACATATGGAAATAACATTGTAAAAATCTACACACCAAAGAGAAAAAACACTAAATCACAACTAAACCAACTACATAACAAAAATGGGAGAGAATAATACAAACATTCATCGATCTAAAAATATGAATCAATAAGCTAAAACGGATCAGATGCTGATAAAGCAAAGACACAACTGACAGTAACATTATTAAAATCTATATAGCATGAGGCAAAGCCACTAAATTACAGAGCACCGTTCTGAGCATCCACCCTGGGCTATTTAAATAAACTGGGGGAACTCTGAGAAATAGAATTTTCAATTAAATTAAGCACAAAATATAATGATGTTGATCAGATTTCAAAACTGGATTTTTAACACTGTAAGCATTGGAATAACATGACAGCATTTTCAGACACCGTTTAAATACACAGAGATGGTTCGGGTGCTTTGGATATGCAGATAAACTATTTCAGTTCCAGAAAACCTCAAATTCAACTTTTACAACAAGAAGCCTACTAATGTGGGGGTTTTGAGAACAGATGGTACCAAACTGACCTTTCCTAAGATGATTTCATGTATCAATCAAGAAAAACAAACCACTTTTATATTTTTCTGTAAATGTATCTTATTATTCAGTAAAAACAGAAGAATTGTATTTATCTATTATCTCATAGATTCAGAAAATAAACCAGATTTATTTTATTTTATTTGATAAAATTTAATCAATTCAGAAAACAGAGAAAAAAATATGTATTTCATATTTAATTTGTAATCCAATCAATTCAGAAAAAACAACTGTTTTTTTCCCCTTTTTTTATAAAATGTTCTTGGTAATTTCAAAAAAGAGAAGCATTTAATTCATTTATCGTTTTTTTT
>JAVQJG010064359.1:0-12501 GCA_036024015.1 Craterocephalus amniculus | reverse complement strand
CTTCAAATCAAAACAAGGCAAAGAGCCACAAACCAGCTTCTCCCTCAGCATAATGAGGGTGCAGACCTGGAGCTGAATGAACTGAGAAATGTGAGGCAGTTGTTGTGATCAGTGGTGTGACACATTTACAGAAAGTAAATTCAAGTAAAGAAAAGCAGCAAATGATGCACTGTCTGAAAAACAATCCAAAAAGTCTGTGTGGAGGACAGTTCAAAGAAAAGAGAAAAAAAAACATTTATGAGAATGATTTTGGTCATGTGATCATGCATGCTCAGTTAAATAACCATTTATTCTATGAGAGATTTACACATGTAAGTAAAAGTCATCATCCCACTGAGCCTGTATGCAGGACCACTCATTTCGGTTCTATCAGGGCTGCAGTTCTGCAGGTTTTCAGTGGGTTCCTGCTCCATAACACCTCACTCCTGAGGTATTATGCAGAACTTCATGTTTGATTCACCAAATGTGAGTCTGCTGTGTTGAAACAGGGAAACAAGCAAAAAATGCCAGACTGCAGCCCTCGTAGGACAGAAGTTAGAAGCCGAACCTGTGGCTTCCAGCTCTCAGTGCTTCTGCTTGCTGAAAGTAGAAAAAACGGTTCAGTCTCATGATGAGAAAATGGACGAGTTAGAAGTTAAACTTCAGTATTTAAAATAACATCAGATGGTTATTTATGTGACGTGTCACACACCAGAAGCAACTGGTTTATTTCTGCACTGATGCTCTTCTCCCCCGACGTGGTGCATTTTTATTGTAGACATAAATGTTTCCACAGCTTTAGAAAGCAGAATACGTGCACTGAATCAGGTTTCAGAGCAGAGTCCCTGCTGAAGCCAACCCACAGGCTGTGTGGTTACCCAGCACACAGCGAGCCAGGCCTTAGCTACACATGCTGAAAGACGTTGTGGTTTAAAAAAAACATACCCTAATGAGCAGCGGCCACGAGACAAGGTGTTAAAATAACAAAGAAAAGATCAGGACCCCCCCTTTTTTTTTCTTTTTTTTTTACATGGTAAATTCAAACCATTGTACAAGTTACAAGGTGTAAGCTGTTGGTTTAGCAACAAATCTCCAGATTTTAGAAGATTGGCCAACAGATGTGACGGTCTTCCTTGGTGTCACAGTTGAGCATCGTGTCTCAAACACACTGAGAAGCTGGACTTCCTCTCCTCATACATGACAGAAAACTCTTCTCAGTGGCCTGAAAGAAACCAAATGTAAACATTACTTTTCAGTCAGTGAGTTGCAAAATGTGCTTTTACTCTCAAGTCATGGTGAGCATGTTAATTTATTTCATCCGGTTACAGTGTCTTTGTTTGGCCATCCTCGGCCATTCTCCATTTCTTGCTCCGCACCGGCCATCATCAATGACAAATCTGCCTGCACAGCTGTGCATGCCAGGACATGCACAAGCATTTTATACTTTACCTGCACTTTAATGTGCAGAGAAATGTATCTAAGTATCTTTGTTTTCCTCTAACCTTTGCAAAATAGTCCCTATATGTATATCAGCAACTAAGCGCTGTGTTCAGTGGGACTATATTGTGTCCAAAGAAGAAGAGGATCATAACTTTAACATTTTATTACCTGGAATCCTACTTGCAGATTTGAAATTGACTGAAGAATAGACAACATTATTTTTTGCACGAGGATTTTCTCCATGTGAACGTCTGGACTTCTCTTGAGCTGTTTTAGAGCAAAGGGAACAATGGAAGTTATTTCTGGTAAATTTATGTTTTTCTTGTAAAATTATTCTTTTGTTTTATTCACCCCCCCCCCTCTCTCACAGTCACAGTCACGATGTTGTAGCATTTTCCACACTGACCCCACCTTCTCAGAAGTGCCCTGAGATGGCATTTTTGCAAAACAAATACGCCCAACCCCTTTTTTTACTTTTTCTGTTCCATTTGGTCTGGTCCAACAATATTGTGCAGATTTAGTAATAAAACGTCATTCAAAATAAACAAACAAAAATAATTTAATGGAAAAAATAATTCTGATTATTAAGTTGTGCAAACGTTCCTCTTGACAAAACAAATCTGCACAACGCGGCAACCAAACCATCATCTTGCTTGCTGCAATGCTTGACATGACAAGTGAAAAAAGAAAAAAATCTTAATGTGGCAAAAGAGCAAAAAGCCGTTCATCAATATAAGATACTGAATGAGTAGCTCATACCTTTTCTTTTGAAGTCAACAACAGAATAAGTTGCGTTTTGTGGATTGACAGCACCTCCCTCACAAGCTGAAATATAAAAGTGACATTATATGACAATAATTTGAATTCTACAAGGTAGAATAAGGATTGTTGAATGGAGAGTTATGAAAAAGATACTGTTTTTTCGTTTATTTCTTTTGCATTATGCAGAACAAGCCCTGATCACCATCCTTCCAGCGCCTCGCTGAACAGTTGGTATGAGGTGATAGTGTTGATGTGCTCTTTGGATTTCTGCAAACCTGCTGCTGTTTATTCTAAAAACACACATCATTGCAGATTTCTACTGGTTTGTTCACATCTGGTTCTACAAACCTGAGCCGTACAGTCATCTAGAAGAGGCTTTCCACTGCAATCCTAAACAAGCTACAAGTCTTTTCTCATTAACTTTAACTCCCACTGAGGCCTGGGGAGTCTCAGATGTAGCACTTTAGCTTTTATCTTAAATAAATAATAACATGGTAGAAGATTGAATGGGGATAGTTAGACACCTTAAACACCAGATAGCATTCTTTCAGATCATGCATTCAAGCTTATAACCTTAAGATTTGGTAAACTTTTATATTCTTCTTATTTACTTCTTTCTTTGACCCTTTAAAACCCAAACAAGAAATTGTGATCCCTCAAAGCAATTTGACACTACCTATCAAATTCACCCAGTCACACATACACACACACACACAGACATTTATATAGCGCTTGTATTAATACATAGACAGTGCTCTATACACATTCACACACCCAATAGGCGCATCGGGAGGCTACGCAGGGTTTAGTGTCTTGCCCAAGGGCACTTTAAAATGTATTCTGGGGAATCTAACCACTGACCTTCTGGTTGGCAGGCGACTGCTCTTTGACCAGAGCTACAGGTAGAGTTATTATTATGTGACCTGTTGGAATTATTGTGGCTATTATTATATTATTGTGTCCTCATCAGGGGGCACAAAAATCAGTTCTTGCCATAAGGTTATGCAGAAGATAGTAAAAGAAAAAGTAAACGTATAAAATAGTGTGTGCTAAAGACACATCTTTAAGAAGTTATAACAAGTAAAAATTATATTTTTACTGTAATTAATGAGAGTTTCGTATTTTTCTAACTCACCTGCCTGAGCTGCTCCTCCTGAAGAACCACGACCCCCTGTTGTTCAGAGAAAATGAAAAATATTTCATCAGTCCCAGTGGAAGTGACAACCATTGCAGTTAAAGACAAACTAATGTTGAAATAAAAATATTTAATTAATTAAATGTTTGAAATACTTTATTTTATTATATATTAAGAAAATGCCCTCTTTCTTGTTAATGAATTTATTTTGGGGCTGAAGATGAAATTTGATATGGCATTCAAAAATCAAAGTTTGGGGAACAAATTATCAGATTTTGTTTTCTTAAAAAAAAAAAACTTGACCTCTTTTTCTTATGAAGCAGCCAGTTGCCACCACCAGCAGAAGCACAACCAGGAGCGAACAAATGGTGACTGACAGGTAAAGGTAATGAGATCTGGCTTTGGGCGAAGAGGTCCCCTGATTCCCTTGATGAATTGAAACTTTTTTTCCTGCAACATGAAACAGAGCCCTGCTGAATTTTGTCTCATGAATTAGCAACAAATCTAAACTGTTGTTCTAGATTGAATTTGCAGACGTAACAAACGACACACTTCTGTGTCTTCCTTATGAGCTAGTCACAGCTTTTTTTAAAAGCCACTTGCATCCCTGAGGTTTGGACAGGAATGACCGCTCTGATGTAGAACAAAATAGATTATATTTAAAATGCATTAGATATGATTCATTAATTTGTTCGTCAATCGTTCAGGCATAAAAATCGAGACTCCATGTTTCGACACAAAACTGACAACTTAGCCGAGAACCGTGTTTTGTTGGAAACGTATTAAAAAATGAGGGTGTTGTCAAGTCCTGCATGTAAAATTATGCTGTGAAACATCATCATACTTCAGCTTTCAGCTTCTCTGCGAGAAACATGATGGTTTAGCTAGATTAGAACAGAAGCTTTGACGTTAAATATAAAACAGTGTTTTAGACAGTGTGATACACTGAAATAAACCAGGAATTAAATGGTGGCAATTAGTTTAATCTAAATCTAACAGAAGTCTGAAATCTTACCTTGTACAACCAGCCAGTTCTCTGCTGACTCTCCAAATCCAGAGATGGTGCACTTGTAGGGCCCTTCCTCTGCCTTAGAGACTCTGGGGATGGTCAACTCTCCGTCATAGTCGGTGTGGATACGGACACCATGTCTGTAAAAATCTGCGATGCGCTTAATGGGATCTTTATTGACTCTGCAGTAAAAAGTCACAGATTCTCCTTCTTCAACAGGAAGAACTGGACCCTCCAGGATCACACCATCTGAAGAGTTACAGACAACAGACATGTTTCATTACTGCTCTGCAGCCAGATATGATGGCTTTTTTGGGACTCTGATTTCACCTTCGAGGGGTGTACAACAGCCCAGTCTACATAAAGTGAAATAAGTGTTATACACTATGTTCTAATTAGACAATGACCAAACCCTGAGTCTGCTTACCAACAACATAAATCCAGTTTTCTGGTGATTCTCCGACTCCAGAGATTTTACATTTATAGGAACCTGCGTCAGACTTGGAGATGCTCTGGATGATCATCCTTCCTTCATCACTGCTACTTATTAATATGTTGTTCTTATAGAATTCAGCTGTGTAGTTGGAAGAAGCCTTCTTGTTTTTGCAAAGCAGGGTGACAGATTCTCCCTCCATCACGGGCTGGAGAGGAACCTCCAGGATCACAGAACCATCTGCAACACAGTTCCAGACAAATGCAGAGACCTGAGCTACACAGTCATGATGAAAAGAAAGGACACATCCGTTCAGTTTTATGGTTTTATGTATCAGGACTTATAAAACCATCTGGCCCATACAGATTTCCTTTCAATGCAAACTTAGACCGAACAACACATAATCAGTATTAAGTGAACAGAAACTACTGAATCTACTGTAGAGTCAACTCAGCATCTTCAACTACAGTAATGCTTTTCTCTTGCATGGTTGTTGAGGAATTTTAGTCCATTCTTCTTTGAATAGTTACTTTAGTTCTTTAAAGTTTGTAGTTTGTGCTCATGCACAGTGTTCTTTATTATCCCAGCATGGCATGTCAGACAGGATGAGCTCTAAAGCGACTGGACATGATGTAGTTTGATCCAGGAGAGTCGCTGGTCTGTGGCATTCTAGGAGCACTATATCACCACAATATATTCAGCTTAGGAAAAGCTGCTTCTCTAAAATCATGGCTGATGTCTTTCTTCCTTGACGTTGTCTTAAAACACCTTATTAATGCAAAGTAGCAAGCCACTGAAGCTTCTGCTTTTAACATTGATTAGAGGTGCCCTCCCCCAAAAAAGTTTTTCATTAGAATCAAGATTCTGAATCGTTTCAAAATATCAAATGATTGTTTTTTTAAAGAATTTAAAATGATTTGCTTGACGACTTCCAAAGCTTTGCTTAGTGACAGACATGTTAAACTTTGCAAGGTAAGCTAAACTAATCAGTGTTAATTGATTAATTTGATGAGAATCTGCTCTTGACAGCGTGAACTTTCCTGATATATAAAAATTTAAATTCCAAATGTTTTCGCAGGCAATATGAAATTATGAAGGAAGAAATAATATGTTGGTCAAAGATAAAGGACATCAGGTTATCACCATGTTCAACTATAAAAAAAATTCAAAAATAATCTTAAACATCAAATTTTCTTGTTTTGTCTGCAGATCATTTATTCTCATTTTAAGAAAAATAAACAAAATTCTTGATAATTTTTCTTGATTTTGACATGTGATTTTATGCTGTAAATTACAAGTCACTCCTCTATTGCTTTACATCATGATATTAATCCCAAGTTGACCTTTTTTTCAGCACAAGTGAGATTTTAGAAAAAGCTAAACTCTGTTTGTAGTGGAAGCAGCTCCATGAGTAAATGCACTCCTGCACGTCTACTTACCAACTTTCTGAGCATCACAGAAGACTTTAACGTGCGTGGCCACCAGCAAAAACATGCTCATCCCTGGAGAGACAACAAAACAGAGTAAATGGTATATCTCTTTTCTTGTCATGTGACCACTCAAAGCGTTTTAACATGACTTCTTCATTAAACCAGTCACACAGCATATTGGCTCATACTTAGTGCTATTAATCACAATACAATCATACAACCCTGATAGGCACATCAGGGGGCAAGGTTGGGTTCAGTGTCTTACCCAAGGACACTTCGACATGCAGTTAGGAGAACTGAGCCGCTGACCTCCTGTTTAGTAGAGCTCTATCCACCTGAGCTACAACCACCCAGAAGCACTAAAGTAGCTTTTTTAAGGAAAATTTTTCAAAGGTTTATGTCCAAGTCCTCCTTTAAACATATTGCACATGAAATATCTTTCTCTGGTATAGATGGTTGGTTTGTTGGCTACTCAGTTAGTTGTTGTGTAATAATTCCCAATTCAGTGTCAGGCAACTTTACTTATATGATAATTTATTTTAAGAGTCTGAAGATCACAACAGAAACACCCTAAACAACTTCATAAAAAGATATACAGACTAACTAATAAAGTGAATGAAAGTATGTTCAGCCTAAAAGGGTAATGACCATGACACCAGTCAAACAAAAAAATAAGCAAAAAATGAACCATCAGGCCATCAGAAAGACATCCACTGTCACCAAACCTTAACGTAAACAAATACCCTCAATATATCACTGCATAATTTTAGGAGTCACAATATTGAAGGAATTTCTCGATAATAAGACAGAACTCACACAGCCTGCTGCAGAGAGTTGTGGCCTCCATGTCGTCTTCCTGCAAACTGTGTGAAAATCACAATGAGCTGGAATTACAATAACGCCTTCCTCCTTGACATCATAAGCCTTCCTGTTCAGCCCTTTGTCTTACAGTTGTGGTCCATCTTATATATAATCTCACAGCTGTATTTTTCAGAATCGGCTCTTCAGGTCCATGCTGGTCTGCGTGAGGCTGCCTGAGGTAAGTCTAGTCTAATGTTGGAAAACAGCCATGTAGGCCAAATCGTGGTAATTATCTGCACTGCTATGCTTGTTGCAATGGACAAATAACCCCATCAACAACTGCAAGGTTAAAGTTCAGTTTACTTCAGGGTCTGTTTTGATTATTATGTTCACAACGGAGGCTTTAGTCCTCATGGATGAAGCCTACATGGGGCAAAATATTATGGGTATCTAGCATATAACTCCAAATTACCATACAAATTTGATGAGTGGATAAAAACAGTGGGCCTCATGCCAATATTCATGTAAAATTGATCATGGTTTTAATCCACTGGCCTTTCTTTCTCCCTTTCTCTTGCTTTCTATTTTAATTATTTTCTATTGTTTCATTTCATTTTTTCTTTCAAGTTTCATTCTGTTTATTATGTACTTTTAAGAGATTCTTCTTCAACCTGCTGCACTGCTTCAAATGTTTTATGGAAAGCATCTTGAATTGTCTTTTAAATGAAAAGCCTTACCTTTCTTCATTTTAATTTAAGATCTCTTTTGAATGGGACATCAGATAACTGTAAATATTGGAGATAAGCAAGGTGCTGCTGTATCAGAAGAGCTTCCTCCAGGAATACATTCAGCCACAGGGTATCCGGAGTTTCCGCTGTGGGGCCCTTCCTGAACCATTGTCTTTTGGGGTAATGGTAAACCTTCACATGTTTTTGGTCGTCTGCCTTTTTCCTATAGACTTATCTAATCTAGTCTAAAAATCTAAAGGTAAATGTGAAAATATGCAGAAAGACTTATAAAAATTGTCAAATATTTTGGTTTTACCACAATATTCATGCTGTCTGAGAGGTTAGTAATGATATTTTAGATGGACCTCTATGCTCCATCACTGTCTGGATGAAATTTTTATACTTAATCTTTATTTGCTGCCTAGAGTGTCTGACCACTGCTGGATTACACCTTTAAACATGATATGTAAACACAGAAAGCAACAGCTATATAAGGACACTATGAAATAGAGTACTTCATAAAAAAGGTTTAATTTCTTTAAATCATATTTTTCACCAGGCATTCAGTCAGCATACTTTTTTGTCTTATTTGCTCTCATTCATTAGCAGCCGTTGCCTGTTTTTTTTTTTTTTTGTTTGTTTGTTTTATCAGAATTGCCTAAACTAATTCTTACCGTCTTTTCAGGAGGCTAAAACTCAGAGTTCAGATTTCAACCCAGAGTTTGTTAAATCTCCTTTCTGAAAAAGCCCTCAATCACTGCCCTCCAAGGTGACAACCACACCCTATGGTATTTGTGGAAGTTAAAAAAAGGACATGCAAACTTTTCTAAACCTTTGCTTACCTTATCACAAGCGTGCCCACACGGGGCAGCATGAGATATGTACAGTACAGAGGACTGGTATATTCACACCAGGAAGCAGCAATGCTAACATGCAGCATAGGAAAATAATGGGGAGAAACTCAGCTAACAGACCCTACCAAGCATCAAAATCCAAACCAAATACAACAAATCTTAAATATTGCCTTACTTTTTTTCTGACAAGTTTTATTCCAGCTCTATTAAAGGTACACAGTGTAACGTTTGCTCAGTAGGAGGCTAAACCTGTAACTTCCCACAGGCCACACAACACTATTGCAAAATGAAAGTCTCTCTCTTTCTGAGCTCCTCAGACACCGTGTTCACCTTCTTACTTTGTTTAGATTTGACAAACTTTCAAGAAAAAGTAAGTAGAGCTCAGCCTGCTGTGTTTTATAGCTGTGGAGCAATGTGCTGCAGGTCACGTGATTCCATGAGAGACAGATCCGCTCATGCAAAGATACAATGTCTGGTTGCTGAAGAGGGCAACCCCCTCGGATAGAATATTGACTGCAGAAATCATTCATTGTTACTCACATTAGGCTGATATTTGGGTCAAAAGTTTAATTTTGGGTGAAATTACAGGTTAAGGACACCTAGTGGCCAAAAGTTACATGGTACCCCTTGGGGGGGGGGGGGTATCTCTGGAACCCCCTGACTCTGACCAGTGATAAGCCCTAACCCTAACCATCAGTCATCATCATCGGCCGATGGCTTTTTGACATGTTTACCTGCTGAACACCTGGAAACCTTTTTACCTTCTACTGGAAAACAGTTCCTCATCACGCATTCTGGCCTCCCATCCGGTCCTCACAGCCGGAGACCCCATTGGCCGGTTGACCATGACAGCAGAATCTGTCTTTCGACTAACATAAACTTTATCTAAATTTTAAGTCAGTCTAATAACAATTTATTCAGCAGATAACAGAGTGAGCTTACAACCAATGCTCTTGGACCATCTGGCTGGAACCAAGCGAAGTCAAAGTTTCTGGTCGGCTCAGACTCAACCCTGATTCACTCCTCTTCTCAAACATCGTCAACCATTGCTAAAATTCACAACACTGAGAATACTTCATACATTTTACCAAACTATTTTACTAAGTTCATAGGTGAAACTTCTGGTTTCCACTAAAAGTAATGAGGTTTTCTTGTCTACTATGTTCAAGTTGAATTTACTATCACACAGCAACACCAGGCCAGTTTATTTGTTTAGCACATTTCATGAAGACAGAAACATTACAGAAGAGAGCAGAACAAGCATTAAGAATACCTGGGGAAAAAATGAAATAAAGCAATAAATGAAACCCTCAGGGAAAATAGGATGTATCACTTCTTTTCATAAAGGCTGCAAACAGAAACGTTTTTAACCCTGATGTAAAATTTCCGAGTTTCAGCAGACCTGCAGTTTTCTGGGAGTTTGTGTGACAAGCATAAAAACTGAACGCTGCCTCTCCAAGTTTACTTCTGACTCTGGGAACTGAAAGTAGACCTGACCCTGATGACCTGAGGGATCTGGTTGGTTCATAAGGAAACATAAGATCTTGAATAAACCAATCAGTGCTGTTTAAGTTTCACATTACTTGTCACTTTACAAGGGCCTGAATCCTAAACAGATTACAATCAATGAGTGAAAGTAGCATTTATTATTAAAACATAAATGGAATCAGCTTGACAGCAACATGAAACAGATTAGATTATACATAGTCATGAAACATCTTATTTTCTCCCTACATATTAAACATCTTATCAGAGCCCATTTGGAGCCTCTCATATTTGTTTTTTCTATTTCATTTTGTGGTTTTTATTTAAGCTGAACTGCATCTCCTTCCACTCATCTGTGGTCTATACCTGCTCATCACAATGCACATTATCAGGCAAACTGCATCTCTGTGGTCTAAATAAAGCCATGAAAAGAATACTGACTAAAGTACATAGGCCTTTTAAAATAGAGCCCACGTCTACAGCCTCTGTGGCTTTAAACCTCCAGCTCATGTGAAGACTGCAGGATGTCAAAACCAGAGTATTTTCATTGTTCTCTATTTTTATTCTATCAGGCTCATATGATAAATGCGTATCTGAATGTATGACAATCAGATTGGCTTAAACTGACTGTCAGTGAAGCGGCTTAAGATGACGTAATGAATTGCTGAAATACAAATAAAGCTGAATTGAATTGAATGAATCATTTCTGCAGCACAAACAATATAAAAGTTGTCTCTTCAGTATTATCATGAACTTGAGATAAACTGGAAGGAAAGTATTATTTTTAATGAATTCAATTCTTGTGCACTAAATTTGATCACAGTTTTGTTTGTGATCTTTTTTTCCTTTTCCGATTATCCCACAGTGAAGGAGAACCACCAACAGCGTCATCAGAGCGACCGCCACAATGATGAACAAAGCTCTAAAGAGGAGGATGATCTGGGTTTCTCTGTAACACCCTGCAAAGACAACAGCAAAGAAAAGATCATGTGAAATGTTTGGTTTTGTTCAATTCCTAAAGCAAGGATCACAAAATCCTGTCCTCTTGGGCCTATGTCGTGGAGGTTTTCAATGCATCCATGTTTCAACACACCAGGGAAATTAAAAGGATACAACAGCCTAAGAAGTGTGGGGTTCCACCCTGGGTGAACATGAATTGGGGACTATAAACACTAATCTGGTCTGTCTGCCGCAAAGAACCATCTGTTTGAAGCATCAAGTTTATTCAATTTTGATTTTAAAAAAATAACTCTGACACAATTGTGGACATTCATTATGCTTTGAATTAATCCTGCTCAATCTGTGCATGCTTGTTGGCCTCATCCTGTGGCCATGACACGCATTTTACTCACTAGAGGACCCATATTTGACTTTGATTCTTTTGCTTTGCTTCCCCTCCTCAGTCGAGGAAAGTGAAGCAGTATCCTAGAATCTAACTGCTGATTCAAAAATACAATGAAAATCAAGCCTGGATTGTTCTTTCATCATGGGGTTGTCATTGTTTTTGCCAAAAAGAAAAGAAGCAGGAAGTGTACATCTTATAAAAATGTACATCAGTTCAGTCTACATAAAGTCAGGGCGGACTGGGACCAAAAAGTGGCCCTGGTATTTTTTCCATGGCAACTTACAATGATTATTAATACAATATACCAAGGCAGACAACATAAGAGAGGATATGTCCACATCATGATTTTCTCCTATGTTGAGCATCTGCACACTTTAACCAACTATTTCCAAGATATTATTTACTATTATTGCAATTTTTACTAATCTGTTTGTTTCTTACCTGGTTCTTCTCGACCTTGTCCTCCTTCCACTCCTTCCCCTTTTTCATCTCTCTCACTCTGGACTGACGATCCTACACAAATAGATTGTATTCTACTGAATGAAGAAATTACATAAATATAAAAAATACTAGTAAGAATGCAAATAAAGTCCTATCTCTCTCTCTCTCCTTGTACCCTCATACTAAAGGTAAATAAAAAAAGAATCTTATATGAACATGAACTTACATTATTCATGATAAGCAGACCATTTGAGCTTTCACTCTTACCTACATCTGGCATGTTTGTTTAGTACACACACACACACACACACACACACGCAAGTACACCACAATAGAGGTAAAAGGGGACTATCGGGGTAGCCTGGTAACAGTGGACTTCTGTTTTCTAGTCATTTAAAAAAAATAAACCCAATATAAATTTCACTTTAAAGCAGTATTACCATAATTTAACTGAAAATGTTACTTTTAATTATTTTTAAAGAAAATGCCAAGAGGGGACCTGAATCTCTGGGCCTTGTCTACATATCAAAGAGGGGACCTCCAATCCAATCCAACTTTATTTAGACAGCTTTTCAAACAACTACACAGGACCAAAGTACTGTTCTGTACTTTAGTCCTGTGTAGAATCAAGGTAGAAAATACATAAATAAATATAGGAA
>JAVQJG010064346.1:0-10628 GCA_036024015.1 Craterocephalus amniculus | reverse complement strand
GGGTTTTTTTGTATTTGTTTCTTTAATACTCTCAAAGCATTTTCAGTGTGTAATTTCTTTAAATGAATAAAAAAAAAATTTAAAATGTACAAGACAAAGCTATTAACTTTCTTGTTACTGTATGTACATTAGTAGTGAAATTTACTGCGATGCAAGGGGGCGCCACCTAAAATCTTGCCTATGGTACCAAATTGGATAGGGATAGGGTCTGCATCTACCGCCCTCACACATCAGGAGGCTTTACTGGTGCAGGAGATCCTTTTGTCTAATTCACAATACCATTATGCCTCACACACATTGATTTGTCTTCAATGCAGCGAGGATCTTATTGACTCAGAATGAAAGATAGAGGAACTCCTGGAAAGATGGTGGTATATCTTGATATTTGAGATAGTTCCACCATCTTGTCACCTGATAAGAATTAGATAGCACTTTTAAACACAAATATAAATGTGATCATTCTGCCTCTGCAGGCTGCTGCTGATTTGAAAAGTACAAACTTTTTTCAGTCCTAATAAATCTTTTGAAATTTTCACTCCCTGAAGTCTGGAACCCATGGGCCTCATCGTGTACTGGATTTACCCCCTTTCAAATGATTTGAAAGTCTTCACTGCAGCACCCTTCTCTTTCTGCTTGTTTGCCATTCTGCCTGCTTTCAGTTTTATCTTCATTTAGGTAGGAGCATGCTCAGCCGGGTTTATATGAGGTGACTGACGCGCACGTTGAGGAAGAAACATTTCTTCCTTTTTCGTCCTTCTAATTATAAATTCGTGAGGAGTACCTTCCTCTATGTTTTCCAGCATGTGATGAATCTGAACGTAAAGTATTTTTATACATTTTAGATTCCATCCTACCAGTCACATCGTCAATAAACACCACTGACCCAGTTCCACTGGCAGCTACACATGTTTATGTCTTGACTCTGGCACAGCCATGTCTGACAGATGATGTGGAATGCGTTGGATCATAAGACTTTTCAAAACACTTCTCATTCCATCATTTCTTGTAAAACCCATCTCCACTGGATGATGTATTGCATGGCTAAATCTACCTGTATAACTTGTACCTTTGAGCTTCTGTTTGCATTCATGATGATTTATCTTAACTAGATTTTCTTAATGGTGTTTTTGACTTGGCCAGATGTTTTGATGATATTCTTTTGCACCATAAAAATTAGCTTTTAGTTTGCCTGAATGCTTCTATTATCTTCCTGTCTGTTTTTTTTTGTTGGCTTCCATTTTGCAGTTTCTATGAATAAGGATACAACACATTCTCATTTCTAATTCATCACTGATGCTCAGGCAAAAGCCCTTTGTGGCATTTTTCAGTGCGCAGGGGCCAGCTGCGCATTACCAGTTATCCTTCTGCTGTGATATGTGACAGACCAGTTGCACTAGGAAACTAGTGCTGTCTTATCAACAAAAACAGATTGTCCAAGGAGGTTGGAGGAAAGGTGATGGGTGGACATCTGACTTTTAAGCAAGGGTCTAAAATTAATTCAACCTTGACAATTTTTTGTAATCACTGAACTGTACAAGTGTTGTAAAATCAAGTTAAAGCATGATTTTATGGTACATTTAAAGCTACTGAAAGAAATGAAGTCCTGCACAAAACTATAATCAACTGTCACTGTCTTAACTGACTTGACCTGCTAAGTCTATTTGATTACAGATATACTGTAGAAGTTCTTTAGTAAGATTGGAAAATACCCAATAAAATCTATTTTGATTGGAAAAACCTAACGTTTTCCATATAAGCAACGTGTTTTGTAAATCCAACACAGACTGGGCTTTACTTTTTTTATATTTTTATTTACAGGAGTATTTAACAGGGAAAATTGCATTTTACATTGCCTCATACAATTGCATAAAGTAAAACATTATTTCAACTCCACAGAGTTCCTCCACATGCAATGTCATGAAACCATGAGTCGTCAAAGATCAGACAAAGATGAAAAGAAAGATTAAAGTCTTAAATTTCCAAGTATCTCATTGTGCCTTATAAAAGCATTGCATCTAGTTGATTCTAGTTCAAACAGCATTTCACTGGATCTTTGTCCTACAGGATACCTACACACAGGGGCATCCATACTGGCGGCCGCATGTCTTATGCTGTGATGCTATTCACAGTGTGATAAACCATTTCAGAAATTCTCTCATTCTAATTATTACTCTGGGAGATCTTGTAATTATGAATTAATTCACTACACAGACATCTTTAAGTTGGATGAATGGTGATTTAATCAGATGACAGTGTGGTTAGAAAAATCAATATTTTATTAGAACGGTGCAACAGTCTGGTAATGCTTCAAATGACCATCAGTTGCTTTTCAAACTTAATTTCTGGGGCATTTGGCTGTCAGAGAAAAATATATGACAATATGAATATGAAATGAAATAAAAAAATTAAATAAGCTTTACTAGGAATTCTGCTGACATTTTAAAAGTCCAGTTTTGGTGTGACTAACACAGTAATTATTCTTTTCAGGTGTCATACTTAGAAAGTTACAAATGAGGTTGTGAATCAGTTGATATTGCGCAGCTTCGCTTTGAATCGACTTTCATTAGTCTTGTGTGATCTTGAAAAGAGAGAAAATAATAGAAATCATTTCATTGTCCAAGTATTTATGATTCTGAATGTACAGCCAGCACATGCAGTATACATTTCATATAGTACACTATCATTAGATATATATCACCAATCAAAGGAAATTACCCTTTAAGTGTGAAATAACAGGCTGTGGCGAAAATGGCAATCAGACAAACTAGAAAAGAGGACCCTCCCACTGGCTCATTTAATTAGATGTTATCATTCTCAGCTTAAGATTATTCATACACTTGGAAAATATCCTACTTTAGCACAACCCACACATGTCAGACTGAGACACAAAGGCATAAGCTTAATGTGAGTCATTCCAACACATTGTACAGATTTCCAGTGTGGTGAAAATCACACAAGGATGTATTAAATATGAAAGTATTAAAAATGTAAGAAGAGTAAAAGAAAGCTCATATCCCTTCGAGTTCTGGTAATTACCTCCGCTCTTGGGACAGAGTTCTTACATGTTACTCAACAATCTTATTCACAAACAATGTCATATGTAGCTTAAAATGTCTCGCACTTATAAATTAATACACTATAGAATGTAAACAGCATGAGCTCAGATGCAAAATGAGCATCAAAGCAGAAAGCTAGTGCGTTCGTCTTCATGTTGCATTGGGGATTTGCATATGATGTGATTTAAAATGATTAGAGGAATTTGTAGAGAGGGAAGAAACATGTGAAACTGTTTCATGGTCTTATGTCAACTTTCAAATGCAGGAAAGAAAAATGCCATTAAAATGCACTTTTCTGAACACGATATTGATTCTTCAGTAGAAATAATGATTTTTTCCCCAGAGTGACATTTGACATCTTTTGTGTTCTTTCGGTGCAGAAACAATATGTGGTTTTAGGAAGGGATGTGAACAAGGCAAGTTTATTTGTATAGCACATTTCATGCACACAACAATGGAAATGTTTTGCATTCAATTAAAATAAATAAAAAAGCTGTTTCTCTGATTTAACTACATAGATTTGACCACAAATAAATAGATAAGCTCTATTTTTCTGAATTAACAAGATATTTTAAAAAACAACAACAAACAAATCTCTGTTTTAATGTGGTAATGTGCTCTGCTCCGCATTGTTAACAGACTGCTTCCCAACAAGAGACGCGTGTGTTTCCTCCAAGTTACTGAGTTTCATTTGGTTTGACACACTGGGACACATCTCCTCTCTAAGCTATGTAGATGGATGGATGGGCTGCCTCTCTATGTTGACTCTGGGACCTGAAAGTAGACTTGACCCTGATGACCTGAGGAACCTGGTTGGTTCAGAATGAACCAGAAGTTCCTGAATGTAATTTGCCCCTAAACAATTCAGAGCTTTGAAAACTTGCAGCAGGATTTTGAATCAATCAATCAGTCAAAGTTTATTTGTATAGCACTTTTTACACACAAGATTATCCTGACCAAAGAGCTTCACATAAAACACAGCTTACAGATAAAACCAGAGATAATAAAAACACAGTGAAAAACATTATTAAAGGGAGAGAGAAATGAAAAATGATTAAATAAAACCAAATAAAATAGAATAGAATAGAATAAAACCAAATTGATTCTTTGATAAACAGAAGACAGTGTAAAGATCTGGGAACTGGTGTTATATTCTGGCCCTGGTGTTACTGAGGATTGGAACAGCAGCGTTCTAGATCAGTGATTCCCAAACACGAGGTTGAGACCCCCACAAAGGTCAAAAGATCTTTTCAGGTTGCCAGATAATTATGAAAAATCTTTTACCATTTTGCAAACAATTTTTTTTAATTAAATGTTTTGTTTTTTTTAGATTGGCTGTCAAAATTAAACCACTAATTCAGATATAAATCTAAATTTTGTTTAGCTTTTTAACACATGAATGCAGGAATCCACATTTATTCTCCATATTTATGGAAAATGGTTAGTTTTTAAGCCTTACAGTATATTTAGAGGATCCTGCAGGATGATCTGTCTGATATCATACAATTAGTCATGGTCATCTCAGGAGGGGTGCGCAAAAATCAATGTATTTTATCTTGGGGCTTGAGGCTAAAAATGTTTGGGAACCCCTGTTTTAGACTAACCACAACTGTCTGATGGACTTTTTAGGGAGACCTGTGAGGAAAGTGTTACAGTAATCTACTAATGATAAATGAATGGACAAGTTTTTCTAGATCCTGTGGCAACATCAGTCCTTTAACAGGACTGAAGCAAAATGTTTTAAATCTCCATTTATTCACTGAATTATTCACTGACTGACCTCTGTTAGGCCATTCTTATTTACCTATATTTTGACTGCCGGGTCAAATTGACCCTTATTGCATAAATGTAACATAAACATAAAGGCGGTGTTTGCAAAAATGGGAAATTAACCATTTTTGTTTTTCATGTGGATTACACCAATTAAGCTAAATAGAAGTTTTATACCAAAAAAAATTGTTCAACTATTTTTTTTCAATTTCTAAAAATCAAAATGGGTCAGTTTGACTGGCAACATACTGTACAGTCATATGAGGGTTAAACTGATTAGGTTAGTTAGGAAAAGGTCAGGAGCGATACTGATTACAGTACTCACAAAAAATTTGCGATATTTAGCTTTTTGTATGATGTCAGCATAAATGCACTAGTACTTTTATTAATGAACACAATTGAGCTTTCCTGAAACTTTTGAATGCATATGTAGAAACTTTCAGTATTAAAGTAATTATTGTACAACATGCAACATGGTATATCTGACAACAACATTTAGAGAAAAATCCAAAAGAGCCAGAACCACTTAATTGTTTGAGATGAAGGAATTACCATTGGATGATTCTACTAAAGTGCCCTCTATTCATGATATAACATCAGAATAGCATGAAGGTTTTAGATTTTCCATATGTATTTCACCCAAGAGTTGAATAAAGCAAACTTCTTGTGTGTAAAGAACACCTTAGTGAGGTTAACACCTTAGTAAGGTTGTAGAGGTAACAATCTAAAAAAAAACTGTAGGGTTTTAGAAGGAATCTCTCTCTCTCTCTTTCTTTTTTCTTCATATTTCTGCAAGAACCAATACAAAACTGCTTTGGACTGAATCAAGGCTCTGAAGCGGAAGATTCCAGGTGGTGGACTGACCTGGTTCCAGTCCAGATCTTTCAAAAGCTTCATCATTTAATGCAAAAATATGAGCCACTGAGATGTTTAGAAGGTTCTGCATTAGATGGGACAGAAATTATTCACCAAAGTTCCAGACCGTTGAATTTTTTTCAGGCCAAAACCATTTTCTGGCAAACGTTTTGACATACAGGAGATATATATGCTGTTATTATTGTGCCTCATTCTTGAGCCAGCAGAGCCATTCTCAACAAAGACAAATATGGTTTTCAAGCACATCAATTACATTCTGAGCAGAATTTTTCTTTAGCTGAAAGAAAAATTGATGAGTGAAAAAAAACTGTATTCTGTGCACACAAAATTTATTTCTGCTTGCTTTTATATAAATGGTTCACCTGATTCATTCATGTGCTCTCTCTGTCTTTTATCTGTGCCATTCATGGTGAAGTATATTTTAGAAAATGCCTGCAAACCGTATTTGATTGCGCTCAGAATGGCTCTATACTCGCGCAAGAATAAGGCACAATAATAACTCCACAGATATATGGCCCAAGAAAGCTACACAATTTTGAAATATTTAGAAAAAATTGGTAATAAATTTGAGGTATAACAACAACAAATGAAATTTGGTCATTTGGCTGTGTTATGCTGTGGGAGACAAAAAGCTGAAATCCATGTGAAGTAATTGCTTACACCAAAATATAAACAATTTTTGTCCTGATGGAATAGGTCTTGTCCTTAACCTTTTGCTGCTACAGTCCTACTGTAACTAAACTGGTCTCTTTTAGCTATCAGACTATGTGCTTGAACCCGATAGTATTGATGTCTTTCTCACATTGCACCGACTCCTAATAGTGTAATATTATGATTTACATTTTAAAAGTAGCTCATCAATGGCAGTGGGAGTGCATGCACAGTTCATTCTTACTTTTCTCTCTTCCTCTTTCTTTCTCATTCATTATAATTCAGCTGCTTCGGGTTTCATATTCCAGCTCAACTCGACACCGTCCCAAAGTAGCCTACAGTAGAAGGAAACAAGCTGTAACTCTTCAGGCCAGAGGACAAACATCCATGTTTGATCTTGGGGAGAAATCCCCCTCTAAAAATTGACACAGCTTGGGGGTTTTTACAAACCATGCAGTGGGTATTCAGTTTAACCAAATCATTATTTATCTTTAGTCAGATTAGTTGAGCTTTCCCAGAGTCTTTTCATGTACCCTCAGGGGTAGCAGTACCCCTAGCTGAGAATTGCTATCACAATTATTTGCATGTGTTCTGTATCCATGGAGTAAGCAGTAATATCCCCTTCTATCATCTATCACCTGATGCATTCTGGATCATGTTCAGTTCGCTCTCTCACAGTATTGATGCCCCACCAGATTTACCTCTCACAGTGTCAGCCGAGGTGATGCATATTGAAAAGCTTAGCATACTGTTGACATCAGAGCTCCACCCCTTGATCTCCTTAGGTTCAGCAAAGCGTTGAACTCTGTTTTGGGATCTGTGAAATAAATCCTATAAATGGAATATTCGCTCAGGAGGGTGTTGAGTTTCTAGTTTATGAAGGAGTCAGTAATCCTATAAAGTCTGGATTTGCCTTTCTTTATGAGGCTCAGCATTGTGTTGGATCTTATGGGCTTACGAGCCTGTCAAACAGGGACAAATAATTGACAAAACCAGGGCTGATTACTGATTGAGAGAAATCAAAGGTAAACAGCTTTTCTTATGATTGTACCTCTCTGCTGTCCTCATGCTGCAGGATGATACGAGCGGTGCAGTACCTCAGAGAATAATGGCAGATTTGGCAATATTCTCACCTCTCCATTAGCTCATTTACTTTCCATCTCATTCTGTTGCAGAACATTTCGAGTCTCCTTTTTACCTTGTAACATCCTCCAAATACTGCAGATCATTTTTGTGCCACACACATAATAAACCAAAGCAGATTCTGAACAGCACTTCTTCTTACACTGAACAAGGTCAGTCTAGATTTGTGATCAGTGTGTCTTCAAGACATAAGGTACAGTAGTCCAAACCGCTCTCTGCAGTCATGCTACTTGTCTTTCCACTTGTTTACAATGCAAACAGATCACATTTTCTATGTGGAAAGCATAAAAACACTCTAATGTTGACACAAACAACAAACATTAAAAAAAAATGTTGACAATAGATTTGTTTGGATAAAAAGTTATGATTGTGTAACCAGCTTGCATGGTATATTTGCCCACCAGCAGTATGTGGCTCACCCACTGAGACCATTTTGATTCACATCTGCACACACTGCAAACAGTGAGATGCAGTCAGATACATTTTTATGGAGATAATAAATTGATACAAGTCAGTCGCTGTCTTTATGCATTGCAATTCAGTGTGGTTCGATAATATCATGGAAGGGCAAAAATATTAACTCTGTAACTCCACAAATAGATTTAAGAGTTTTTGCAGATATGCTGCACTGCAGGTCCACCTTATATCTAGGAAACAGCTCTAACTTATACATATATATACTGTATATCTGTCCTTATATTCTTCTGCACTGATGAATACTTATTACTTTGTGTTTCCCAACCGTCACATTCTCTGTCCTCACTAACCTTTTTTCCCACTCTCCACCTGCTACAGCCATTATTGGATGCTGAAAACAAACACACACCATCATTTTGGGGATAGGATTATTACCCCCGGACCTGCCTCTATTTTTATGCATTTTGCTCCCAGCTTCGTTTAATCAGCAAAGCCACGCGTCTATCATGGCAAAGTGACAATGAAACCAGAATATTAGCTATTCTTCTTCCTGGTTGTGCACATGAATAGTTTAAATGTATTACTCCTCTGAAATCCAGAAAATAAATACACTACTTTGTCCAGATTTACTCATTGTAACAGCAGTTGTGAAAAGTGGAGTTTTTTGTCTCCATCAACAGTTTTAAACTATTGTTCAGCAAAGCAAGGCACGTTTATGTGTGTAACAACTTCACGTACATGACAGTTCAAAGTGCTTTACATACAACATTAAAGAATCACAGCGCAGTGAAGGAAAAGCATTTAAAATGTAAAAATGTAAAAAAATTGATTTAAAGAGATAGATTTAATAAAGACGGAAAATGCTAAAAGAAAAAAGATTAAGCAGAAGAAATAAAACTTTAACAGTTTTAGAGTTTCAGCAGACCTGCAGTTTTCTGGGAGTTTATTCCACATGTGAGGAGCAATGTCACTATGAAGACAGAACCTAGACTTGACCTTGTGCTGTTACATATCTGAGTAACTACTGGTCCTAAAAGCCAAGTTTAACATCATAAATTAAGTGTTTATATTTTTGCCTGATTCTATTTTGCATCTATGGTAAACACTATAAAGTGTATCTCCATATTTTAAGCATCCAGTAAAAGATAATGTAAATTCACAAAAAATTAACCTATTTGTCTGCTGTTTGAAAGAGTGGCTCCTTTTTCCTTTTTGTCAACCCACACAGCTGAAATCAGGCAGACTGAAAGAAATACTCAGAAAAGTGAGCAGTGGTCAAGCTGAATAATTAAAGCTAAATACACATGCATATTTATTTCCTATTTTAAAGTCAGTGTGGTGAAAGTTAACTTTAAAAACTCCATAGCCAAACAGCAGTGCCTTATTGTGGTGTTGGACTGCACTGTGTTAACCTGAGGCTAAATGTGACCTTGGGCGCTAACTCTTGGCAGGTGCATTGAGGTGTGTGAGTTATGAGTGCTGGTGAAGCTATATCAGATGGCCTGGGAAATAATGACACTCACTGGCCAAATACTTCAGATCCTGCCGCAGGCTAATACTTTAGTAGCGCCTCCCAGGAGGTATAGTTAGGGTCAGAGGATCTTTCAGTTCTGACTTTTCTCTAAATATATGATCAATTGGAAGCAAGTCAGCAGCAGAGCAAATAAAGCATTTAGTTGTTGGGAGATTGTTGCATCTTCTATGTATAAACAGCAAACATAATTGCAGGTTAATTACCTGATAAAAAGGCCTCACGTTTGCTGTGTCTCCTTTACGCCGTGTTCACACCAACAGCAGCATTTCGTGTCTACGCATAGATTTGTACGCGTGAATACCGTGTGTCAACTCGCTTGATTTGAGCGTTTTTTACGCGAGAATGAAGCTTTTTTCCGCTAGAATGAAGCGTTTTTTCCGCGCGTACAAAAGCACTCTACTCCCGAGTCAAACAGCTGTTCACACGTAATCAACATAGCAGCCACGCCGGCGACAAGTAATGAGAACTTTTAACAGAGAGTTGCGGTGTTGTACCTGCTTCTGAAGTTTGTAAACCGAAGACATCGGTGTGTTTGGGTCCACCGCATCTTCCTCCAGAGGCGCTCGGAGCTCGGTGAGTTTCATACTAATCCAGGAGTTGTGGCTGGATGACCGGCGCTTCCAGGGATGCTTCAGGCTCACCTGATCCCAGTTTGATGATCTGTTGATGATCTATCTGGTGCCGCATATCGCTCCAGGATACAAACTACAGGTGATCGGTTTCACTAGCAGAGCCTCAGTCTGCCTTTGGTAAGTCCGCTACGAGCTCCATCCCATGCTGACAACTTTAAAGAGAGTTGCTTGCTAAAGAACGATGCCGGTCACTAAGCAAGCTAACGTTTCCCGGTGGTCCGCCAGCCTCCTCTCCTCCTCATAATCTGACAAGAAATATAATAATAATAAATAATAATAATAATAATAACAAATAAATACTATGAGCATAAATAATCTGACAAGCCGATAGAACACAACATAGAAGCTTCCTGTTCTTGGTGTGTTCTTCATTAATTAAAACACAGCGAGTTTTTGTTTATTAGAGCTGATTTCAGTAAACTGTCATCACTTGTTTTCTCCTGCTATCATTTTCAATAGATTGTCCGCGCGTAAAAATGAAGTGCATTTTTCACGCGAACAGGCCGTTTTCCGCCTCTCCGTTCGAGTTGAAAAATTTGAACTCGAGCG
>JAVQJG010064340.1:0-12713 GCA_036024015.1 Craterocephalus amniculus | reverse complement strand
TGGATGTGGGTGGCCCCGCTGGTGGTGCCCACCGTGAACATGAGCGGGCCGGCCCCTGGCATGGATGGATTCCCAAAATATAGCTTCCTCACAGCAGTGTCAGGCCAGATTTCTATATTTCCATTTTATTACATTTAATTAAGAGAGAGAAACTTGTGATTTTATTTTAAATTAGAATATGAGGAAAAAGAGTGGTTGATGTGTCAATGGGTAAATGTGTGTGTGTGTGTGTGTGTGTGTGTGTGTGTGTGTGAGTGCATGTGTGTCTCTGTGTGCGTGTGTCCATTCCTGTGTAACTGAGAGATGTGAATACAATGTGTGAAGGCTTTTATGTTTTTAAACCTGTTTTTATTTTGTATAGCACTTTGTGTTGCCAATGGCATGAAAAGCGCTCTATAAATAAATAAAATTTGAAGTTTGAAGATATATATTCTAATTCTTCAGTCTCGACCAAAAAAGGAATTTTCAAAGACTTGTAATCAGTGCCTCTACGGAGCATCGAGAACTGAAGAGAGAAAATTAAACAAATCTTAATTACAGCAGAGCAGACTTTATTAAAGGTTTGTAGGATGAGTCCTAACACACACACACACAAAAAGCACACTAATTTGACTTGGTGCAGTATCTTGATCTCGGCCTAGGCTTCATGGAGGCTGGCTCCATATCTATGTTAAAAAAAAAAAAAACTTAAAAAGTGATCTTCATAATTCTTGTCTTCATTTTACTTCCATACACCATTAAGTTGTTGTTTAAGGTTAAATTTGACGAAATGAACAGAAAGCACAAATATCAGGCGAGTGCAGACGATGGGAGTCTCCTGAAGCAGCTGGTGAAGGCGAGGATGGATTTTCTTCTTCCTCCTTTAGGGAGTCTAAAATGGATGCTACTTCTCCTCCCACATAAGAAGGATGACATTGGCAGAGGAAAGGGAAGGACGAAACATGGAAGCGCGGGGGGGCGGGGGGTGGGGGTACAGTGGCCAGCTGATGGACAGCTTTGCAGCTCCAGCTTTTGAGATTTGGAGGCTTGTAACCGATTAATTTATGCGCCTGAATCAGCAGGTACACAGTTCTTCTGACGGTGCAAACGCCGGCATCCGCTAAGATGTGTGCGGACCGCATTCATGTGAAATCGCTCAGCTTCCCATGTAGATAAAGCCCTTTCTCTTGATGCCACAGTGTTCAGAACAAGCCAATGTGCCACGGTGGACATGTGGTTCAAGCGTAATCCCCTGTTCTATTTTACCAGCAGCTTCAACACTAAAATCCTAACATAATTTTCAGCTTGGGCACTAGACACAAATGCCCTCTGCTCTGGGATCAGTCAAGTCCCTGCGCCATTTTTTCCTCTTTTTTTTTCTCCCTGACCTACTTTTTATAGTAAGATTATTGTAACTGTCATTTTTTCCATGTCTGTTTATTAATCCCCCAAACTAAGCCTGAAGGCACCATTTCAGCACTTGCTTTACAGTTTGCTTGTCTTAGGCTTCAATTAAAGGCCTTCTATCAAGTGACTGCATGCATTTACGCAAATGGACCTTAAACTGTTCATTATAAACGCAGGGTGTGGGAAACTAAAAGGGGGGAATACATATTCATTAATAATCTAATGTAGCTCTTAACAACCTTGACCTTATGCAAGCATCTCATTGTGGTGGGAAAACCCGAAGGTATTCAAGAGACTTCCAAACATCTCCAACACTAAGTTAATTAAACGGAATGAGGCCCAATGACCAGATCATTACCATAAATGATGCTAATATCTGCTAGACTAACAACAGGAAAAGAGATTTCTGTTGAAGATGACGAAGCGTAGACATACTTTCACCCATATGGGAGGAGAGACTGAGCGTGTGCTTGTGGCCCAGCTGAACGGTGTGGGAAGCACAGCAGTGGTGCAGAGACAGGAGCTTTCCAATGAAATAATGATGAATCAGCAACAAAGCGTTAAAATAAAAAAATAAAAAAATAAAAAAATTGAGGTTTTCAAACTTTACGTTGTAGGAGCAGACCTTCCAGTTCCTCATTCTTCATCATATTTTAATTCTGCTCACTTCTTGGGTTTTTTTACCCTCTTGTAGGCCAGTGGGTTACCATTAGGAGCACGGCTGACAAAAATGCTTTCAAGGCCACACCGCTCAGTCAGTCAGCCATCTGCCCATTTTAACGAGCACCTCAAGGGCCTTGTCCGTGTGTGAATGTGTGTACTTCTGTAGGAAAAAAACTGTGTTTCAGTGCATACTCGCGAGGCTTAGACTGCGCCATAATGCAACATATAAATATTCACAAGTTTGACAGATTGCTTTTGTTGCTCATTAATGCGCAGAGTAATCACAGTATATCCACAAAGACAGGTGTGCGAGGCAGTTGTTCAAACGTAAACGAAGCCAAACGTCAAAATGGCCTCACCCTGAATATCCCACGGCCAAGTGTTGCTTGGACAACAGGTATCCTGCCACTTGTAGATATGAAGACATCATAAAGTTTCTAAAAAAGATGCTTCATTTCTTGACATTCTGAATAGACGGCGGCGTTTCTTCAGGCATTTTGCTGGCGAATTAGTCAGAGATGTTCTCATTATCCCCCTGAATTATGGTTCCCAGTCTCTGTGGCATAATCAACAATCAGCCGCATCAGTTAATGTGGAAGCAGAAGCGAGCAGAGGCCAGAACAGCTAGGGGACTAACATGACTACACTCCCAGCCTCCCTAGCTCTGTTCTTTGATAACATGAGAGAATAAAGAATGCATGCCTGGGAAAATCTGTCTGACAAAGACAGATGGACAGAAATGGAAGCTCAGAGTCCGACAGCTGACCTCCTGGGACAAATTAGGGTACAACAAGCCAGTGGTGAGTTAACTCGTCACACTTACTCTGTCCTCAGGCCTTGATATGACAATCTCTTTCCCTGTCTAACCTATTTAACTGATTCATAAGTGTCCTCTTGAAACTTTTCGTTGGTTTAACACAAAGATGTCAAAGCTTCCCCCCCAGTCCTCATCAGCCCTTAGGCAAATAGACCACCTACTCTTTCTCTATTGATTCTTTCACACAGGCAGTGAGCAAATGGGATGAAGCGAAAAAGGGGTCAAGTCCACTCAGTTCGCTTGGCTGCTCTGCAACCAGCACATCGCGTGCTGGCCTGAGCGATGCACAGGCCAGCGCCGGATATTTAAGCTGCAAACAGCATCATTTGAGCAGCATTAAAACACCGAACACAGCAAAAAAAAAAAAAAGGTTAGATTTTCAATGCATTATAATGAAGCACATACAGATGCACCGTTCAGTGAGCATTCCCCGGATTTTTTGCAAAATTGGAAACTATATCAACTCAATTTAGGTGGGTCAGCAGTGGAGGAAATTTGACATGGGTCTGTTCACACAGTTATCTTCTATAATCCTTGAAGAAAAGAGTTTAAAAAGGCAAGGTAATAATGAAATTGTGTATTGTGTGGAATACTGTTTAAAGTATCATGAAAGATACGAGGAATACAATGCCAAAAAGGAGGAGATGAAGTAGGTATTTCTTAGAGTCAGCTAACATTGCTCTGAAGTAGCGTTTTCAAAGAGGAAACCTCAGTGTTTCTTGGAAAGGGAAAGACCAGTGGCAACTTTTGAAAATGACTCCTCTGTTACATCACAGTCATTTGGGTTTTTTTCTTTTGACATGATATGCAAGTATTAGCAAAAAGAGAGCTTTAATGTCTGAAGCTTTGAAGGTGAGGGGACAGAAAAGAGAAGAATTTTGTCAAAGAGCTGCATCTCATTACCCCAAAGAGATGGCCTTGGCACAGAAGCACAGGAAAGTAAATGAATATAGTTGTTTCTCATCCAAACTTTGTGTGTATACCTTCAGGTCTCTGCAGCACCTTGAAAATTCTGAATACGTTTAATGAAAAAAAAAAAAGAGGAGAACTCAGTCTTGTAATTTTAGTCACATCAGCTAATAACGTATCCACCACTGCCTCATCAAATGTAATACTGTGAAGGAAGAGGAAATGCTCAGCACATCACCTCCAATTTAACTCCCACGTGTAATATGAAGAGTTGCTAAGCTCTATGAGCAATGGCCCACAAAGAATTATTCTGATTCCACGTCCTGAGAGAGCTGCCTTAAATCTTTCAAATGCATGGGAGTATAGCTGCTCCCACTTTATATAAATGGCTGTTGTGTACATGCTAGACGGCAATCAATGCACATTTTATAAGGTATTTCGTAAAGAAAGTCTGGTGTGGCGTAAATCACACCCGGTGAAGTGTAAATAGCAACACGGCTATGAAAATTATATCTGATGTCAAAAGTCTAGATTGAAATGTTGAATTTCCAAATGAAATATATGTAAATAGGAAGAGATGTGTTTTCTATAATATACCTGATCCCCGTGGCAACCCTGATGTTAGGTCAGCGCTACATTTGAAAGGAAACCCTCTGAATTTTAAAAAAAGACTTTAATCAATATTCAGTGCTTGACGCAGAAAGCTCTGGAGCCAAGCCCTCTTACCTTCAGTGCAGTATCGACCTACATATCCAGTTTTGGAGCAGTCACAGTAGGTTTCTCCATCTGCCAGAGAGCAGATCCCACCGTTCTCACAGGGGTTCTCTGTGCAGAGGCCCATCATCTCCAAACGTACTTTCTTACTATCGATTAACATGGGCAGCTTACTCCCATAACTGAGGTCGGCGATAATTCCTTTGAAAGGTGGTAGCTCGTGGACAGAGGGCAGGGTGATGGCAGACGGGCGAATGTCCCCCGGCAGGCCTCCCAGAAACAGGTCGCTAACGATTTTCATGAACTGCCGCTGGGGCCGCACTTCCCCCGTCTTGGTCTGGCCGTCCACTGCGAGGCCCGTCCGCAAATTTTGCCTGTTGATGGCGGCGAAGTGCCAGCGGCCGTCGTCGACCCTTTTATCGGAGGTGATGGTGATCTCGGCGCAGTCGATGCTGACGCGGAGCTCCAGCTTACCCTCGGAAACGGTGAGGAGGAGAAAGTCGCAGTATCCGCCGTCGTCGAAGTAGAGCAGCAGGCCTTCCGGTTCTGAGGTCTTGAGCTGGAATGTCAGGTCACTTCTGGAGCTGGCGTCCCAGCGCAGGTAGCGAGCCCACTGGCCCTCCGAGCCAGTAAACTCCAGGCCTACGCTCAGGCCCAGCATGGTACTTAGCAGCATGAAGAAATGCCCAGCAAGGCTGTTATGCTTCATCGTGGAGAGCTATAGGGCACACTAGTGGAGGAACTGGGAATCGATCCTCAAAGTGATAATAACATTTGATTACCGTTTTGCCCCACAGCTTATAAACTGAGTGTGATATTCCACATGGAATATAATGTACTGTGTAAGCAGATGATGCAATATCTTTTTGTTTCAAACACAGATGTAATGTTGACAATGGGTGGACTCTAATCTCGTCAGCCAAGTCTTCAGAGAGAAATGGGCAGAAATTTCCAGTTTCCACACCAAGCGGAAGGGTGATGCTATGATCAAGGTGATCCTTGGGAGTGTTTTGTCAGTGATTCAGAGCTGGATCTTGCGATTTTTCTTTGAGGCGACTTCCTGGATTGAAACCCGTAACAGTTGCGGCTGCTCCAGTTTCACGCCCCATGGTTTGACAATCAGCTTTAGACACACTCTGGACAGACCTGCAGGGAAAAAATAACAGTGAGGCAACAAATTCCTTAAGTAGAAAATCCTTATATTTCTGTTCACTGACAAAACAAAGGAACCAAATGCATAAAACAAGAATACAAAATGTGGACATGAGAGCATATATCTAATCTAAGGATGAATAATCCTGCAACAAACCGTTTCTGTCACAGTCAGAGGTTTGATTCAACTCTAAACCTGACTGAATAGTGTGGTTACATCCATTGGGAGTATTCAAGTTGGTTGACATAAAAAAGGTATTCAGCAGAGGTGGAACAGAAGATGCAAAGAGTTGTCAAATTATCCTAATGACCTCGGATAAATCTAAAAGGATACTGTGAGACCTAGTCATTGCAGACCTGAGTCCCAATGCACCCATTAAATGCTACCAAATAACCACTAATAACGGCCATTACGGTTACAAGTAGTTAAAGCAGGGTGTCACTTCTACCAATTAGTTGCCTCTAAATGATCAGTTTTAAAGGCTTAACTTGGGAGTAATATTCCCAAAGAGTGAAGTGACTGACATATTTAGCAAAAACAAAACGTAAAGCTGATGACTAATTTAAATGTGTGATGCATTAAAATCCACTGAGGTGAGCCAGAACATGTGTTCAGATTAAAATATTTGGCTGTTACCTGTAAGGACATCCTGGCATCCTGATTTATAAGACTAATTAGTTACCACCAGTGGCTCTTTCTCATTTATGTTCTTCACAGATTACAGTCATAAACAGCTATGTGGAAAGATCCTCCTATTTTAATCCTACTGCTGTTTTTATCTTTTAAACTTCCATCCAATGAAAATTTCAAATTACCTCCATCACCACAACCTGCAGAGCGCTGATAATGAATACCAACTACTCCAACAGCCTTTGCATGCTGCACTTGTACTCATATGGTTCTGTTTGAATTTGCTCAGTGGGGCTACAAATGATTTACATGGCGAAACCTTATATGTGTGTGTACTCTTCCAGTCCTTTGCCCCTGCAATTGTTTTGGCAGTGGGCTGCCCACCAGACAAATGCATTGTCCAATCATGACAGCAGCTCAGAACCATGCAACACAATAGGCCCTTTAACCACCTGCCCTGAATAGTTAATCTTGCTGCAGCAGGCAAGCTATTGAATTCTAGAAACCGATACCTATGCTAATGCATCGTGTGCGCTCACATGTGTGTTCCTGTTCCAGGAGTGTGCACGTCTCCGACAACATCGGGCTGCTAGGCTGAATGATTGTCTCTGTCTTAGGAGTGACTCTGTGAGACAGCAGAGAGGTTAAAAGGTTCTGTGGGGTGAAATAACCCTGAACACTGTTGTGTCAGTCCAACTACAAAGCATGGATTGTGTACAGAAGGTGTGCTAGGTGCTGTGTCCACTTGAATAAACAAAGCTCCATATCGCCATGTAACCCAAGATGCCAGTTCAGTAAAATAATTGGCCCGGCCTTTATTCAATTAACATGACTTATTGTGTATTTCTGGCCAACTGTGGTATCGGATGTCCCTGAGGGCTATGGATTTACAGTGAATGCTAACAATGCTAATGTTCTCTCTCTGTTAACTAAGGCACTGAAGGAGATTTTTCAGCTGCAGTCAGCCTGGCTACCACAATGTTACACCTGTTTTTTAAAAACTGCACATATTATGCAGAATTTATATGAAAAAGGAAGTTCATACTCTTGATTTTTACTGGCTGAGAGCCCGATTTAACGTCAAAATCTCTCCACCTGTTGGCCATCCTGTAGGCTGAGACGAATGAGCCTAATGTGGTGACAAGTCAGCTTAACAAGGAATATTTTACTGACATGTTTCCTTACAGGCCTGTTATGAAAGATGCCCTTCAGCAGACCTCACGCCAGACAGCAAACATAGCAGCCCGGGGAGTAAAAAAAGATAACAACCTGATGAGGCTAATTTAAGAAGTTGAAGTGTTTCCTCAGCTTTGCACCAAACTTTCTTGTTCTCATTTGAAAAAAGGAAAGAAAAAAAGTAGGCCATATTGTGTTTTACATTGTATTGCCTAAGCATGGCTCTACTGTATAGTTTTGTCATACCTCTGTTTGAATACGAACATATTTTCCGGGATATACACATTGAATTATTAAATAGTTCAGGATATGAGATGACCTGTGCGGTATACTGTCACAGACGTTATAATAAATGATGCATTAAGGCGTCCAGCTCCCTGTAGCAGATTTATTGACATGTTTTCTGAGGAAACCGAGACCCCCTCACCATCACACTCAGGAGACCCCTGTATCCCCTGCTATGCTCCCTGTCTATCACAAGCTCCACCCTGGAGGAACAATTTAATCCGACATCAGTCACAGCAGACAAGAGTGTGCTACATTAGGTAGTTATGTCCGGACATGTTAGGCTAATGGTTGGACAAAGTAGGGACCAAAAAGGTTCGCAAAATTTCCCTATGAGAGGAGGGAATGATACCTTTTATTGTTCAACTGGAGGAACTATATAGTACAGCCGAGTGTAGGGCCTCTCCTTTTATCAAATAGATGGAAACAATTAAATAGTTCCTGTCTTTCTCAAACATCTCATTGATGCTATGCGAAGATCCAGAACTTAAAATAGTCTCATTAACATCCAAAACGACGGTTATTGAGAATAAAAGTCCCGTAATGTCCCGTAATTTTAATTAGCAAATATCCCAACAGAATAACAGCCCAAAAGGTTAGCAAGAGGGCATAGTTAACAACGCGGGGAAATCAAAGACATGAGTTCTACAGAAATGCTATTTTTTATGATGGTTTCGCTCCTGAACGCCCCAGCGGATATTTCAATCCAGTGCGCGCTCTTACCAAATGAGTGTAATAGCCCCTTATGTAATGGGGCATACGATTAATTCTTTCTATTAATGGAAAACTATTTAAGAATGTCAACTGACTGAACAAATAATAATCCAACCTGCGGTCCGGCACCGATTAATTAAACCTCGCAACACCTTTCCTGCAGCTTTCCCTCTGCTCTTCGCACGGTGGCAGTCTGGCCGCTGCTCCAGGATTTACAAGCCATTTGCTTATGAAATGAAAAGCACCGTTTTGAACGGAAGTCGGGATTATCTTCGCAAGAAACCGATTGTAAACGGCAAGTAGTTCTCACAGGTTTCTACATCAGTATTACGCGTGCGTCTGGCAGCAGCAATTCAGTGAACTGAAACTTTCCGTCTCAACGCGTTTCACTCATTCACCCCAAACGAATTTCTTATTTTTAAAAAATATAGTGCCTGTAAGTCAAGGTGATCTTCAGTGGCGTGACCCCCCCCCCCGAAGTCACCATTTCTTTTGAAGGTTAAACTGCGGGTGAGAGCTTCCCAACTACTAATCCAAAGCCACCAATCTGCGCTTGAATCTTCCAAAACTCAGCCCAAATTCCACATCTAATTTACAGAGTATGGAGATGACTGCCGAACATTAGTGTCGCGTATAAAAATACATGTCATTAACAAAAGAAAACAACAGGAAAGCATGGGTATCCCAGTTTGACTCCGCTCCTACCTTTTCACGCAGGGAAGATGATTCCAGTCGGTTAAAGTCCGATTGCCAATGTAGCAAATATGATAATCCAGAACAAAATCCCATTCGGAAAATGTAGAATTTTCAGTTACATTATGCCCGGGGCGTTGAAATGCTGAGGCAAGTGGTGAGGTGCTTATTTCAAGTGAGGCGCAGTGGAGGAAAAGACAGCGGTCCTTCTTCCTCCGGCTCAGTGAACGCGCATCTCTCAGCTCAGCGCAACTGCCGATGGGCCCCTGGATTTCTCCCACACTGACGATCTGACCCGCCTCCTACAGAGTACTCAGCACGGTGGGGGGTGGGGGCGAGGGGGATCATTCCATTTGTAGAGACAACAGGGGAAATAAGCCCTCAGGGCAAATTACCAGCAAGGAAAACTTGTTTTCAGACCTCCATCAAACAACCTATCAATGCTTTCGAATAGTAATTATGGACTGGGTGGTTTGATCGACTTAAGATTTATTTTTGAATTTTTACACATACTAAATTTGACTTCTTTGTCGATGGTGGAATGTGTTTAGGCTTAAGAGGACCGCTTATGTCCACTTGTAATTTAGAGCAAGGTTCTTGCAAATCCAATCTGTGCAAGCCGCTGCTCTATAGCCAATCTTCTATAACAAAAATAGATTAAATACATAGGCTCAATGGCTTGTCCTCCTCTTTCCACAAACCTGTTAATGACCCCGCAATTTTAGCCAAGTGAATGTAAGCAGAGGAACAAATTAAACCTGCAGGGAAGTGGCCCCTGAGGACCAGATTTGCAGCCTCTAGGGGGGGTGTTCTTGTGCCGGTCTGCCAGAACTGCTCCTGCTTCATTGGGAAACTTTAAAAAGTGTTAAAAACGTAGATATATAGAGAAACAGAAAGACAAGACTAGTTTTGATGTGGAACTTCAGGGATTTTTGCACCAATATTCCGTTCGGACTTCAGTACCTTGGACAGCACCCTGAAAAGGAGCCACAGTGCTGGAGCTGCGCTCTGAGCAGAAGAGAGACTTTGCAAGTTGTCCTGGCTTGATTTTGGAGTGCACTCCAAAATCAACCTGCCAGGTTGTTATTAAAAGAAAAACTATGCAGATGGGAGAACAAAAACCTATCAATGCTTCAACTTTTTTCATTCAACATTATTTTTTCATTGCCCATGATTCCAACTACGGTTCTGATAACCACTCATTAGGGTGAAGCTTAATCTCAAACAGAAGCGCGTTTTTTGCTGTAGATCTTGTTTACAGCATTCTCTGGGTCTCACTGTTTGTGGAAAATGGAGGAGGAGTCTCTACTCCCATGAGATCAGATGCATCCAGGTGTAGCCAGTCAAACTAATGACCCAGAACTGTATGCTTGTGAATAAAACTCTGTTATTCCTGGGTTACAGTAGCAGTTAATGCTATGCATTTTATCCCCTTTGCCCTTACAGTACACCAGTTACCCTCATGTTCCTATGCAGCACTTGCTAAAATAACCCTGTGCTCCAACAGATGATTGCTTTTCTTGCCACACGACAGTAATCTTAAAACTGAGATTACAAAGGATGGCATGAGGAAACAACCAAAGCATAATAAGATTAAAATCGACAAGAACAAACAAATATTTCAGGAAAAAGAGGTCTGATGCAGTATTATTCAAATGCAGAGCACCTTAGAAAACTGAAAGGATTAAGAACATCGGTATCAAAGTAAAATCTCCATATTTAGGCAAAGTCTCAAAGGGGGATAAGATTAGTTGAAGTCTAGACTAAGAATCAGTCAGCAAAGGCCATGCCTGGGAGGGCTTTGACCTAATCTTTGACTCATGGCAAGCAAAAAATTCAGCATATCTTGCTATCGCACCAAGTTCAAACAAACATGCCTTGCAACCTGTGCAGGGAAGCTAAATCTAGAGATATATGGAGTCTCTTACTTTAGCACCAGCTCAAATCCAAGCTGCTGTGCTGAAGAATAGCTCAGCGCTCCAGAGTGACTTCTGACTGAGGGAGGACTAGAAAGAGATTAGCAGAAAAGCTTCTATTGTTCTGTGAAAAATGAAAAAACTTGGAAAAAACAGTAAGATTTTCAGATTTCTGGAGGTGAAGCAGAAAATACGGTTGTTTACAACTGGGTGTTGGGTTGTAAAATGATCTGAGGAATTCAAAACTTGCTTTATGCAAAGGATTTTCTTGATATTCTGCAGCCTCAAAATGACAACATAGACACAAATATTAGAAGAGGCTCCTCTGACTTCTCCCCATTGTAAATGTTACTATAAGGCAGATTATTTACAGTATCACTCGTACAGACGGCTATATTTATTTGAGTATAACCTTTATATCTCATAGTTTTTATCAACAATTTCAAGCTAAAAGCATGCTAATTAAAGAATTGGGGATTGAAAAAAGGCTATGACACAGCGATTTCTGTTGGAGGCTGCGAGTGAGAAAGGCAAAGATTTAGCCAAGATAGTGGAAAAACCTCTGCGAGAGAAGGTGAATTTCAGCCGAATGGTGAACAGTTAAATGAGGCTCTGTAGACTAACAAGACTCAAATGAAACAATCTCCTGAATCTGCTGTAAAATTGAGGCCATTTGTTACTTTGAATAGAGCTACAGGGCCCAAACAACATCTGGGCCGCTCTGGTTGGCCTGTTGTTGCTGCAGCCCTGACCTGGATAAAACGGAAAAAGACTGAAACAACAGTTGGACTAGAGAGATATGCGTCTCTTTAGTCCTTACTGTAAAAAAATTACTTGTTTATCGACAGTATGAGCAGATTGATTAACCTCATCAGAAGATAACCTGATCCTTGTCCACCAATCAAATATTACAGTGGGTAATTTAGAAGTGTCACATGAAAAACAAGTCTACACTTAACACCTTGGTGGGAATTAAGATGGTAAGTTGTTTTTTTTGGTTAAGTTTTTTAAGCTTTTTACACTTGACTCACCTGCATTATTCACTGGTGCGTTGGGAAGAAAAACATTGGCAATGAGCTCAGAGAAATGAACTAATTTGGGTAGGGTACAAGACAGTCCATCTCTTTATGATATGCGAGATAATTCACAGGTCAAACACATTGAAGGTCACTATCCATCTTCTCTGAAGGGGTTGTTTCACTTAGTTCCCTCTACAAGCCCATTTATGCATTACACTAAAGATCCTATCACAGAACTCTCCGTACATCTCATGCATCCTTTAAGTGTGAAATTTACAGCACAGGGTTTATGTGGTTATTTATCTTTTCTATTAACCAGAAATCTATATTTATTAACCAAAATATATGTTGGGCTTGATTTGTGTATCCCTTTTAACACAAATGGAGTAGTATCAACAGAAACCACCAGGGGCAGTGTTGAGCAGTATAGCTGACGTGTGATCTGAGCTGGCCACGCAGATCACCATTGTCTACTGCTTTCATGTCTCTGAGAATCACAGGCCCAATCCCAAACCGCCACCTACACACTACCCCTTCACTATCGAGTGTGACTCGAAAAGAAGTCACACTCGGGGCCGCCGAAGGACACTTCAAACGGAGCGGGAGGGCATGAAAGAGAGGAGCAGGAATGAGGCGCC
>JAVQJG010064331.1:0-23654 GCA_036024015.1 Craterocephalus amniculus | reverse complement strand
ACTGTATGAGGCGTCAGGGATTAAGAATGAAAACCGATCTTGTCCAGCCATGACCAAATCTCTTTAAAATAATAAAGAAGAAAAGCTTTCCAGACAGAGGCTGGGATGAAATGCTCCTTTCATTGGTTCATTACAGGAGCAGGCTCACTGGAGGACACATCTGGATTACTCATAAAACTATAATCAAACAGCCAGCCATAAGCGCGGACCGTTAGAAGGCGGGTGAGCGTTTTCATATGCACTTCTGAGTGAATCATCTTCTTTTCAGGTTGTTTCTGATACATTTGCTCAAAAGGCCTTGATGCTGCTGTCCAAAGGAATAAACTTGATGATTTGCTTGCTTCCCTAATTGTCAATGAGCTCAGTTTGTCCATTTGAATATAAGTTGATTGTTCGGTTGATATGACACGGTGCGATATACAACATGTTGTAACCAGACGCAGTTACATGAAATTAAAGACACTACAAGGTTGGTTGATGCCCGTCCCTTCAATTTCCAAATTTTCAAACCAACACAAACACAAAACAGAAATGTACATGTGCTCTGATTTCATAAGATAAAAACCTGGCTGGGCAAGCACAACTTGCTTTATTAACCTGCAATCAATTTCTTGCAATTGAAAACGCATGCTGAACTTTCTTGACAGGAAACATCTGAAATATTCTTCCTCCCGTCAACTAAGGCAACACACAGCCTGGAAGAACTGAACTGGATGGCATGTCTTAAGAGTTTAGGAGGGAGAAAAGTCTTTGAAGGAAGGCAATTCCAGGTAATGATTTCCAGAGTTGTTAAGTTCAGAGAGATGGCGAATGAGCCTGCTTCTTGGCTTGCCAAGGTTACACACACTGTGGTGTACATTAACTCTGAATAAGACAGACAAAACCCACAACTATAGAGTATAAACATGCAAGGCCAGGGCTTTGATGCCGAACTATCTGGTTTTAACAAGACCCTTCATACTTGTGCATGATCAATAGCCTTGTAAATGTTTTAGTACTAAAACTACAAGGGGCATCAAATATTGAAGTGAAAAAGGGAAACACAACCTCATGGGATAAAGGAAGGACTGAACAAGGGGAGTTAGGTAACACCAGGGATCCAGGCAACAACATAAACTACCCAGGCCTATTACTCACTTGATACCGGTGTTTGTATTTAAAAAAAAGACAGAGAAAAGACTCTGAACTTGTTTCTCAGCATTTTCATCAATCTTTAATTCAGAAAAAGATTAGTTCCCTGATAAGAGGATAAACGCTATTTTATTTTCAACCTCTCATCAGTTACACTTGTCTACATCAAAGGCGGTCGTTTGTCAAGACATCCGTCCACACAGGAGAAACACACACAAACAGACTCAGGGAGATTACATATGATGTGTTTACATATTAACCATTACATAGCTTCAACTCTAGCTTCCTATTCAACAACTGTCGACATGAGATATAACCTCCAACTACTCCTGTTCCACTACCCAGCGGACCTGCAAGCGCTCCACTCACCACAGGCTGAATATGATTTACTTGAACATGTATACAGTCAATCCAAACAAGCCTGCTCATACATGAACTGCATGAGTAGCACATTTACTGTAAATTTCTTGTAAGAAATGCAACCAATTGCTCAGCGGCAGAGCTGACCTCCTGTTAGCGTGGGTGTTAAACAACAAATGGGACAAGGGAGTGGAAGCTGGGCCTGAATGTGAGTGCAGCTTTATGACATGTGTAACATGATAGACTGGATTTGTGACTTATGCCCAGCAGGAAGCTTCTTAAGGGGAGATGCCATCTTGCATCGTATTTATAGCTCTAGCCATGATTCCTGTGATGAAATGTCACGTGAGAATGCCAACATCAACACAAAACAAAAAAAAAAGCTTTTCAGTCAGACAGGTCATAAATAAATCCACAAAATATTCACAGTTTAAGGAAAAATTTGTAAAAAAGAGGGGAGTGAGTCTACATTCTGCATGTCCCAATCTCTATGCTTTGCTACAACCCTCTTAACCTGCGCGACCCTGTGACGGCCCCCAGCAGGGGCACAGAAACGCAAGCATATGTTCACCCTCCCAAAGAATGTGAGACCTGTTCTCCTGAAATGACAAACAGCTCAGCAACACTAAGGAATTAAGTGCACCTTTTTACACTTATTCTCATCACAAGTGCAGCCCTCAGTTTGCCGCCCGTGCATCATGTGCTTCTTTGTACCGCTGAACTAAACACAACTAAACAGTCGGCTGGACTGAATATTCTCATGACTAATTCCAGTAAAAAGCAGAGGTATTTCCAGTAAAACATAAATTGATAGACCTAACTGGGACTGACTTGTTTAAGCTTGCTTTGGTGCTCAGGCCAAAGCACCTGACGAATGAAACTTCAACTCTGTGACCCGAGTAAAAATGCGAGCGGTCCCAATGTATGACATTTTTTATGTAATGAGTTTGCATAGCCATCAAGTTAATGAAAGCTACAAAGTTCATAAATTACCATGAGTTCCAAAACAAGGAATGGATTGTCTAAAAATGTAAAATGTTTTCCTGTTAATGGCAATATTGTGTAACAGGGGTTTTGTCTCAGTCAGTGCTTAAGTACTTGTTCCCTTTGCATCGTTGTGTATACAATATGTGAGAGAGACAGGGCTGACAGATGGCTTAAGGTTCCAACTCACCACCTCGCGTGAGTAGTGGGGCCTCAGACCCAACTCCTAACCGGGTCTCTGCCCGGGGCCCAGGCCTTAACCCAATCAGTGAAATGGATAAACCAGACACAGACACACATATACACAGGTGGATATTTACATACAGTACATCTGCTAAATCCTTCCCTTAAGGAAGAAAAAACTTCAGGATGGGACAAGCAGATTCATGAAGATTGGAGCAAAGATCCAAGAAGCCAACTCATTGCCAATTTGTAGGCAAGGTCTTGCTCAAGTGTTCCACTAATCCTAAACCTGATCAAAGTCCACTTCTCTCCTCCCCCTCCTCGTCCCTTTTCTTCTATCCTCCAAGTCACTGCAGCAGTTAGATGCTGCACATTTGAAGCAGCCATCAGATTAATTTCCTCGCTGAGTCACACTGGAGGCGGCCGGCATTGAACTGTATGCCAGATGGAGAATACTGTGCTGCACTGCTGAGATCATTGTTGATAATTCACTTTTTCCCACCATTCAATAATCGAGCAGCAACACAGGGTGATGGAACATGTGGGAGTGTTTGTGTGGCGCTGTGATTGTTTCCAAGAGTGCAAGACGAAATGTCAAAAGATAAAAACGAGGAAGGAATTGTGAAACTCGGGATATTTGAGTAAAAAGACAATTACAGTGAAAAAACAATCAAATTCAAAGAGTAAAAAAGAGAAATTTGGAAAACCTGAAATGTCAGCTCAGCAGAAGCAATGGCATCCCAGCATACAACCACTGACATTCATCCAATCCTGTTCAAGTCCCTTATCAGTAGGAAATAAGGTGAGAAACTCTGCTACTGCCAGCTTCACCATGAACAAAATAGTTCAAAAGATGAAGTGAGAAGGAAATATGAGAGGACTGAGCAAGTGGGGTGCCTAGTGTGATTAGCTGTAAGTGATCAGCACACTGGTGTTAGATTGGGGGGGGCAGACAGAGAGAGTTGGGTTACATTAGATTCTGGCCTCCAACACCCCAAGGGACAATGCTACACAGACCAGTGTGTGTGCACAGACTCTAAGCTTTACTACATGTGTAAACATGTTCAAACACATCTCATTCTGTGCTGTATATGTATATACATATATATACATACATACATATATAATCCGTCTGTTTCTGGTTTGATGAACAGGTAGAAAATGACAGACTGAAGAAGAGCAAAATTAGGAAAAAGAACAGGCCCCGAGTGTGGACTATTTGAAAGCGGCCCACAGTAAATCACTGTAATAGTTCTCTTTGAAACCCCCCATAAGAACAGAACAGCAGAGGGACACTGCTGGCCAATGTAATGGCACAGATTAAATCGCTGGAGCTGGACTATATACGCACGTCTCTGTTTCAATAGGTTTCCTATAGCCTCCATCTCACGTTACCTCTATTCTGACTTTGTGGTCTGCTGGCCAACCCAACCCGATTCCTAACTCCTAAAGCTGTCTCCTGACTCCTTAAGATGCCAGTAAGCCTGCAGAGGTTCCCAAACTGGGGATCAGACACCATCATTGTAGAGTAAGGGGCCACAGAGGGGTCTAAAAGAAAATTAGTCAATTTAGTCAATTATAGAGCTGCTCAAAACAAAAACTAAAATGCTGAGGAATGATGTCTGTTTGTCTGCTGACTAGTCCAACTGTAGAGTGGAACTGGGACATTTTGGGACTTGGATTTGCTTCCAAAAGATCCTATTTAATCCCAAAAAATTGGCATGCCAGGCGAGCCTGGAGGACAGGTGAACACCTCCGCCTGTTGTGCTGTCTGAATTATACCGAAGCAGTTCTTTTGGAGTCCACTGCCGTCCTGCTGCTACCGCTGACATGTTGGGGTGACCTTGCTGGTCTGCAAAAGCCATCCATCCATTTTCTGTACCCTCTAAATCAAATTCAGGATTGCAGGGGGGGCTGGACTGGAGCCTATTCCAGCTGCTACCAGGCAAGAGGGAGGGTACTCCCTGAACTGGTCACCAGTCCATTACGATGCTAACACAGAGAGACAAGCAACCTCTCCTGCAGTATTGCAAATCCAGACGATTTTGGTATGTAAGACATATATTTTTGAAGAACTGGATCACACTGGATTACTGACCTGGTTGCTGGCATACTGTATGCATTTATGCATTAAAGTGAACTGGTGCCATAAACACTGGTCTTTATTGTCTGATAGTATTTCATGCAAACTATACTTCCATGCTGTATCAGTCCGACATCTTAAAGCCTGCACCGTAGGCCATAAAGAACACAGGACAGGTATTGTGCTCATTTGGGTCGACCTGGCGTCTCCTGCATGTCAGTCAAAATTTGCTCCGAATTCTTTTACGTATTTCTTGCCATTATAGCAGAGTGAGTCCCTGTTTGTTCAACATGAATATGAATTTGGATAGAGGCTGCAGCTAACCCCTAAGGATGCAACTGTCAGCTGTAATTCTGCCACAGGTGTTGAGATGTAAATGCACCTTTGTCTCTCACACCTGAGAAACCCCAGTACATCTGACACAGTCACCCTGTTTTACCCAAGTGAGTACAACCCGCAGTTTAATGCAGGACACAGGCAGAGCCCCACTCCTCCTCAGCAATGGGTTTCCCAAAGAGGGAGAAGCTGATGCCTATCTTTAGATACCTGCCCCTCCGTCTGCCCTGAGATGGGCACAATACAGACAGTCTGAAAGGTGCATTTTTGGTGTCACAATTGAGTCACTTTACAAGCTGTTAGCCACAAACTGAGTGCATTTGTTTTATTTGTGCACATTCCAACAAAAGTGACCTTAGAATGAGCGCGATTACCCAAGCATCTGCATTCGTGAGTCTACAGGAATATGCGTGCAAATATGTGTACAAAGGTCAGCAGGAAGGAGGGTACAAAGTGAAAGCATACAAACAAAACAAGTGAATGACTGATTTATTGGGTGTATAATTGCCACAGGCCTCCTCTACCTTGGCTGTCAATCTCTGTTGAATGTCCAGTTCAATGTGGGAGTGCGCTCGCATGCATGTGTGCTGGAGCAAGCAATGTGCAAGAGAGCAGGATTAATGGAACACTCAGCACGCCAGCCTCACGAAGACCACCAGTACTGTATTAACCTCGTATTCTGAGATATTGAGAAGGAAAGGCCATGAAATCCGGTGTATAGCTGAATGTGAGCCACCTGCATGCCTGTCCGTCTCATTTTCATCTCTGCCTTCTTCTATTTCGTTTACGTATAGGTTTCTTTCTTAAATATTTCAAAGCCGTAAAGACGTAATTTCAGCTTGAAACAACGCAAATTCAAACCTCTGTTCAGTTTCTTCGGGTTCTTGGACTCCCTGTGAAGAGGCTTTGGCATCGTTCTATCCTTTATCCTGGCGACTTAATGTATCTTTTTTAGATTTTCTGCCAAATGCCTTCTGGTGTATATCATGCCTGTGCTGTGAGTCAAAAGAGAGAGAAGAAAAGCTTACACTCAAACGTGCAATCTCAGACGTCCGAGGAGCTGTGCCAGAAGATGTCTTATTCATCAAACCTGACCTCGTGAAAATGAAGACCTGAGTATAGCCCTCTGAATCACAGAGATGAAATGGTAAGGAGCACGGGAAAGCCACATTGCTTTATTACAAAGAGCAGCACTGAAGTCATGACTGAAACCAAAAAGATGATGTAAAGAAAGGTTACAAAAGTAAGTTTTACACCATGAATGTAAAAATCTAGCTCTGCCTTTAGAATAAAGGCCCATAAAAAAAGGCAAACTCTGCCAGATTCTTCTATTCATCTTAAACCCTCAAGTAAGAATCTTTGTTCTGTTTAATCCTTAATCATTAAAAACAGCTCTGACTTCTCAGCCTTAATCATGTGTCTTCGGTACTGTGCAGCAGGGGGGACGTCCATTAAGCTAAATGATCGCTCCTTTGCAGAACACTTTGCAGCATTTGTCAAGAAACAAGCAGGAAAACAGCTCCTGTGGTGTTTACATAGAGGTTTGCATTGTATGGAGCTGCGGGCAAAGCTGCAGGTTTTACATTCACTCTGCGACGTAAGAGAGGCAGCTGGAGAACAGGCCGGGGGCTTTACATTTATGGAAGCTCCACACCGCCTTTTATTCCTTCCTCCTTTACATTTTGCAGGCATGACTGGGATGGACGGAGGTTTCTTTAAAGTGGCACTCCAGGATAAGAAACACACACGCAAACATGTATGTGTACGAAGGCTCGTCCTAATGTCAACATTTTCACGAGCTCTACATGTGTCCAAACGCACACGTACGCGAGATACCGGGGCAGGCAGCAGGGTGATTGTTACCAGATGAGGGGGGTCATCAATCCAGCCTCACACTGTGACACACTAAAGATTGCACCGGCCTCTCCTCATCCTGTCTTCATTGTGTGTGTGGATGCACATATGCGTGAGTAAGAAGGGGTAAAAAAGAGATTCTTCAAGCATTTTCAAGTAGTTCTGGGGGGAAGGGGGCTTGTGCCTTTAATGAATGATGGCTAACCCCCCCCCCACCTTTTTGTAGTGGGTGAGCTGGCAGCTGGCATATGTATGTCCCATTCAAATTGAGAGACATGTTTAATTTGACAATTATGAAAACAAAGGGGCCTTTTTAGAGCCACAGTTGGAGGCTGTGTATATCACGCGTTTGTGTGTGTGTGTGTGCGTGTGCTTATCAATTTATTTACTGAAATGAATGAGACAGAAAGGGAAGTGCTGTGGATGAAGCCTAAAAAAACTGAATAAACCGAAGCTGTCAGTTTGGATAAGTGCAAGAAAACAAGAAGGTATGAGCTGAAGTAAAAGAGAACAGGATAAGTTAAATTGCAATTTACTTTTCTGTTAATTCAGACCACGAGGCGTCTGCCGTGCCAGTCAATCTGGCTCACGCATGTGAGTATTTACACTGGTGGAAAAAAGGCATTACCTCAGTTTACCTCAGAGCTCCAGCAGACCACAGGGATTTGGAGGTGATGCAAATAAATCCAGCGCACGGTGTTGCTTTACAGCTGGTTGAGTATCGTTAACCTTGCATTATGTCACACTTCCACGTGTTGGAAACGCAAGCTGAGGGCCGACTCGTGGACACGCGTTATCTATCTTTCGCGTGTGCATAAAATTATGCCACAAAAAGTTGCGCGCATTAAAAAAAAACATTCTTTCTGTAAGGAAAGCTTTGTGGATTCAAAGTCTGTTTTCTAAGAGGTACATAAAATTTTATCTTGGCATTAAGAAGGCAGCTGTGTTGCCAAATTACAAGGAATTGTTATTGCTTAGACAGCTGCATGTGATTCTTTGTTACTTGAAGTTTAAGGCCAAGAAAAAAATGCAAACAAATCCAGACCGGCCGTCTTTTTTGTGTGTTAGATGTGACCGGACATGCATCAATCCAAACCAGGAAGTTTTCATTTCTCCATAATTTGTTTCTTTCTGGTACCTTTTGACACAATATTTATTTTTCATGGTTAAAAATAATCATTTTTTGTCTTCCTATTATGCGTTGACGAGGCCAAAATCTCCATCACTGAAGACACAAACCCCACTCCCCATAATACCCTCCATCTCCCCCTCTTCCCCACTCCTCTTCTGTCTTTCTTCCCTGTGGTCCTGAGAGTCCCGTTACCATGGATACCATTTAACGATGGCTGCAACCCTTTGAAAGCATCATGACGTTCCCCTCCACCAGCCACATAAACAATGCATGCACATGCTATCTGTATGAAGTAATAGTAACCATCCTTACGTGGGCAAGCATAAATATGTCGACACTCTGTCTCTGTGCCCAGTTAGAATAACATGACCCCGATCTCCCCCGGACAGCGATGAAAAATACTCCTCCCCACGCACACACCTGCCAAATCTACATGCTTTTTCATCTGGTTGTTCTAATTTACAAAGACAGATGGAGTCTCCTCTATGCATCTAATCAATAACATCTAGTGGAGCCTTTTTTTTGCATTACTTTGCACATCATTGAAAATATTTTTTATACAAAGAGCAGACTGTGGGCAGACAAGGTAGTGGGGGTCTTCTACGCCTCTGTAGAAGTGTTAGATGACCCACATGGCTGCAGTGCCCACATCCAATTCCCCATTGCACTGCTCTACATTTATCTTTTTTTTTAAACGTGCACTTAAACGTGTTCACGAGGAAGGTATGCAAGAGGGAAACGGCCTGTTTCAAGGACACAGACGGATAGAGGTGAAGTCAGGCACACCAACACTCAGACACACTTACACACACACACACACACAAGCGTAATGTGATGAATTGGCTAGACCCAACCTCCCCCTATCCTTCCTCCACATCTCTCATTGTCATGGTAACCATCACTACGTCTGCCGCCGCAAGCATTCATGCTTTTCACACCAGACATCCTTTTCATCAGTGTTTCTTTTACCCTCATTTGCAGTCTAAAATCTGCTGAGCTGTGATCTTCCAGTCTGCCCCTTTTTTTTTTGCTCACATATTAAACACTTTCAGCTCTTCATGATTTAATATTTAAGCACTCACACAGGAGCCTTGTATCATGATGTGGCTTTACTCATGGCTTTACTAACTAGGTCTGTGTTTTGGAGCCAGCCCCTCAGAAAATGTGTGTAAAATGACAGTCTGGTGTGCAGTAGCACTAATTGGCCATATGAGCCATAAGTCAGTATTTAATGTCAATGACATGGGATTGTTTTATGTCCTCAAAAAGCTATGGAGATATATTTTTATAAAAATGTGTGAGTTGTAAAACTATATTTCATATGTAATCTTTAAAGCAAAAATTCATAACTTATTTCAAGTACACATACAGTGTACTTTGGCGTGCAGTGCTATTAATTAGCAATGAGGTGCTTAAATTAAGGAAAGAGTCGACCAAACTTGAACTCAGAAGGATTTGACCACACAGAGGTAAAGGATGTTAGTCCACCTTATTTGTCTGATGGTTCGTCAAAAATACATTTACAATGTATTGCCATTTATTACCGGTTATTATGGTTACATTTAAACATAACCCATTATGGTTAGGTGCTTGAACAACCCTCTGCAACCATTTTATGTTTGCAGACATGTCTAAATTTTGTGGCGTTTAACTGTAGAGTATGCATTATTAGTATGCATTAGATTCCACACAAGTGTGTTTGAGGTGATTGAAATTGAATAATCTTTTACTGCACAAAATGATATCAGCACAGATGGATAGTTATGTGCTACCATAGCATACTCGGGCTTTGTGAACCGCTAATGGCTAATGATCTCATCAAAAAGGCCAGCAAAGGCAAGTCCAATGTCTTTATTGCTAAAACTCAATGTCAGAAAATACTTCAATCTCTAAAGCAATACAATATCCACATTTACATAAGGCAGATTTCCCTACGAAGGCTTTTAACACCTTCCCAAATTTAGCAGCAACTAGTGCTTGTGATTTTTCTTTGGTAGAAATAAAAATGTACTTTAAATTAGTCATAGCAGGGTTTCTGGAATATTGTTGAGTATCCCAGTGATAATTTCTGGAGTTTTTCAAAACTAGTTTTGAATTCTTCCAGCACCGCAAGCCACGTGCCTTTCACCACCATTACATTTGAAAGAAAGCAGACATCTCCAAGGCTGAGATCTACAGAACTTTTAGACTCACACAAAAACAGTTCATGTGAATAAATCGCACTGCAGCGGAGGAAAATTATGGGAACCTTCCCTTTAAGATTTTTTCTTTTGTCATCTGTATTTAATTACTACGTCATAAATACCAGGACCATCGTAACAATTCATCTGATTTTCTTTATATGTCAGGGTCACAATTTTGATAAACTAGAATCAGACTATTGATATTCATCACCAGCAATGTCCACTTAATTACAGCGTAAAGTAAATATAGCATTACACGTTATTCATGGACTAAGCAATATCAGCTGTTTTACACTTCCTGTGATCTTAGTTTCTCCATCTGCAGTGTTTGATAGAGTCATTCTTTAGATAAGAAACAAAGGCTTTAAAATAAAATGTCCTTGGATGGATGCACATTAGCCTTTGTATCCGGTATTAGAGGCGCAGTTCTGGCCCTTCAAGATCCTTGCAATCAAGCAGCTCCTCTGTAATTGTCCCCTGGAGTGGAGCACAAAATACTCCAAACATCCAGCCAACAGTGTGTGTACAGACTGCTATAGTATGAACGTGTCTGTGTATTTATGGGGACACACTGGTATAGAAAAATGTGTGTCCATGTTAAATTTGCGTTTGTTTGTGTGGAAAACCGTTTGACAGCATCAGAAAAAAACACTTCCATGGTTTTAAATTGACAGTTTTTCAACAGAGAACGGGATGCTTGCCAATGCTCCAATGTCTGGACCTAATAGAGACGGAGAGAGACTGTATCACTCCACCAACAGTCTGTCTCTGAGATAAATTATTGGGTAGCAATGTGCAGACAAAAAGGCATAGAGGAACTGAGGTTTCTGAAATTGTTTACATATACGAAATGGAAATAAATGATAAATTTTGGTCTAAACTGGCAAATTTGTCGACATATTTACAAAAGTATGAATTAAAAGTGAATTAATGTTCATCCCTTGATGATCCATCAACTGTAAAATAATGTAACATTAGTTTGTGATGAGCAACAAGAATACATGATATGTCCTAGTTAATCATGAGTTATGCATCAGTTAGGTAAGACTTGCACTGTACCATTATTGTAAAGTGTTACAAAAGCATATTTAAAAAGAACACTGTTAGTGCAGTTCAAATAACCCTCTACAGTTAAAAAACTTTAAATACTTTTCCTGCCATTTCTATGAAAATGAAAGAAAAAGACATCAGATTTGTTTTTTAAAAAAAAGCATAGTTTCTGTCTATAAATCGGCCAAAAACCCTCAGTTTCTCCAGTCCCTCTCTACCGTACCATGAGATGTATAAATATAACAACGCTCTCTGCATAATTTCCTGTTGTCAGTTCCTTTGTTTCCTTTTATAAGAAGTGATCCTCTACCAGCAATAACATTTTTATTTTGCTTTTAACCGCAGAAATCTGCTAAATCAGTTTAAGCCCCCCGATTACTGTCTCATGCATTACTTCTTCCTTTATCTTCTCTGATCAGGCACTATGGCTTGACAACATCATCTAATTTCAAATTTAGTGCTAACTTTTGCATGATGGATGTGTTATGTCTATGCAAAGGGTTTTATTCCAAGTAGCGAAAAGAGGTTTCCAAACTGCACACAGCACACCGGGGTGTGTTTGGCCACAGTAAACCCAGTCCAAAACCACAGAACTGAATTTGGACCACAAGCACCAGAAATGTTGGTCCTCCTAAATTGACATTAAATCTGACACATCCTTACTCAGAAAGTGAAATCACTTAAAGCAGCAAAAAGGAGCAGAAGCCAAATGACAGGATATACCTAACGTCGGCCAATGTCTATCCGCCAAGCCAAACACCTGTAAATGCACTCAGTGTGAGGTTAAACCATCATATAGTGACTACTGTTTCATGTCAGAGATTCATCTTTAAGTCCCTACCCAAGTCCAGTAAAAACAACTGATGTGTGATCTGACTTGTGTCATAGACTTTGTAAGAGCTAGACTTTGCATGTGTAGCAGAAATGGAAAACTGAAAGGTGACTGGAGAGATGAAGAATCCTCTCCTGTTAATGAAGAGTTACAGTAAGGCCGGTCAAAATAAGAGCAGACCACCATGAAGCAGCTTAAATGTGGCTTAAAGCTAAGATTTTGAATTATGACATTTACAAGATGTTTAAATTTAAACTTTTACACTGACAGACATACGCAAAAATCAAACGCCTTATCCATGAAATCCAAAGTGAAGTGTATGAAGTCTGTGTGTTTAGCTTTTCGAATTTTACCAGGAGTGTTTACATAAGGAACCACCATGATTAACTTTGTTAAAACTATTGACACAAGCCCAATGAGTATCAATTTAGGGAAAAGATTTGCAGAACTGCAATAATACAGCGATGGTTTCAAAGCTCAGTGCAATAGCTGCCTGTCCAAAGGAAAAAAAAAAACCACTGAGCTCTATTCCTCATGTAGATGCTGCTCTTTATAATAATATTCTGTTTGTCCTACAATAGTGCAGCTCACAGAGTGTAGAGGACTAGCATACAGAACAACCTCAAGACTGAGTCTGAAGGGGGGACTTCTTACACTGAAAAATCTAATAATCAAACACCATAAATCAAACATTCTTGTGTTTATTTGATTTCTTGTTCCAACATTTTTCATCCCTTTCTGATCATTTCGCAGTGAAGCATTGGATGTCAACACTCTCATTCATTCAAGTCGTTTTGCCCTCACAGCTGAAGATTTTTACGGTTCATCGAAACAAATCACAGCAGTTGCCCATGCAAACAGCGAAGTTATTTCCACTCCTGTTGTACTTCCAGGCCTGTCTGACAGACCACAGCCAGCAGCCACAAATGCACACGCATACTCACATGAACAGACGCCAACAGTGGAAATAAGTTTCCTACTTCCTGCGGTTTTCTGCCTTTAAGCCTATGTTCTTTGTGTGCTTCAATTCTCCTCAGCCCATGCATTCATTTCTTTTTATCTGGTACAACCCAAATAAAAAAGAGAAGTTGGCATAGTGTGGAATATGCTAACAAGAAAAGAAAAAAAAACGCATTCAGACAGCACAAATCCGATAATTTTTCATGTTTTGTTACATCAATTTCGTTCTTTTGTTAGTACATTCATTCTTGTAAGTCAGGATAGCAACACAGACCAAAAAAAGTTGGAAAGGTGCAACTTCGAACAACGTTGCCATTATTTCCTCACAAATTTCTTGAAAACGAATGAAGAAAGAGAGAGAAAGAAGGGTAGTAGTTGAGGTTAGTGAGGGCAGGTGAGAAGTGGTGAAAGATCTCTTGTAAAAGTTTCCACTATAGGGGAGTGGAAACTTTACTTCACTCTTGCTGATGATGCTCGTACTTTTAATAGACATCAAGTGGTGAGAACTATCCTTATAAAAGCTCAGACTCAAAGAAAAGACAGTATGAGGTGCATGCATGACGGACATGCGTCTGGGAGATGTAAAGAGAGCGGGAGATGTGATGTGGACCATATTGTATATAAAATATCTTTCATTGGTCACTACCATTTCTCTGATCTCATACAGGCAAGGTATGAATCAGTCATGTTGTTTAATGCTGTCTTTTGGCACCATTATCACGGCATAAGGTCTGGGATACTAATGTGCCCCTCTCTCTTTCCCACAGAATCTCTTGAGGTTCTGAGATGAGAAAGAACTCAAATAAGACATGTGAGTTGATTAAATTGATGATTCATTTGAGAAAACAAATATGTGTGTCTGCACTGTCTTAGACCCCTAAGAGGAAAATATATTAAAAGAAAAGTGCTGGGACAAAACTGCGACGCTATGAGAGCAGGGTCTGTCAGATAACAGCAAAAAGCTGCTACTTCACACCTTCACACACACTCACATCTTCTTGCAGTCATATCTGATTAGTGTGAACATTTCATTTCTTTAAACAATCTTACACACAAAAGCAGACCTTGCTCCCTTCAGACTTCACATCCATCTCAAAATCATAAAATCTCATAAAATCTATCTCTTTGTAGAGCCGATTGACAGAAACCGATACACTGGGAAATGAGCGCTTACTCCACCCTTCACCCCTTAAATCACAGACCACCTGCTGCCCCAAACTGAAAAAAGCCCTCCTCAAGCTCACACAACACAAAGAAGCCCAGGAAGCGTGCTAATTTACACCAACTTAACTGAGGGGCACTCAAAATTAGATTAGTGTGACCTAATGAACCACAGGGAGCCTCAGGATCACCTGCCACTCATGTGCAATGTAATGTAATGAATCCTGTGTATAATGTGTGTATCCATGTAATGTATCCGTTTTGCTTGTGCAACTTTTACTTTGTGTATGGCTGAGCTTCTTCACTCCCATTTCAAGCTGCAGTGTAATATAATTAATAACGATTTAAGCAACAAGAAAAAGGACAGTGAAAAGTGCACAAAGAAAGACAGAGGACGTTAGGATACCTTAACGGGAGAAAGCAAAAGCAGGCAGACAAACTGATACAGAAATAGGAAAGAAATAAAAAGACTGGAGATGCATTCATGAGTGTGAGGCAGCAGCTTTGTCTGTTCTGTGCCTGCAGCTTTTTGATAACGGTGTGTTCCACAGATGAAAGAGCAATCACTACTATTTACACCTTTTGTCTTTTCGCTTAATCCCATTCTGGGTGGCGGGGACCTGGAGCCTATGGCAGCAATATCAGGCGAGTGGCAGGGTACACTCTGGACAGGTCGCCAGGCCATCAAAGGGAGAGACAAACAACCATTCACACACTCACACACTCACTCCTAGAGAGAATTTAGAGTGACCAATTAACCTACAATGCATGTCTTTGGACTTTTCCAGTCAAATAATCTCTAAAAGCACAGAATAATATTAACAAGTTTATTCATAAAAAAGGTAATCATACAAAGTTGTATTGAGGGTACATTTTTATTATATGTCAATTTTACTTTACTTTCGTTATGACTTCAGCTGTGTGGGTGTGTACAGGAGAGAAAGTCATATTGATGTTGCTTTTGTGTTGAGCAACTACAACAAGGTTAATGCAAAGAAACAAATATTTTCCATAATTGATGGAACAGCTGCAAGAGTTAGAGCCAATGAGGCATGAGGTAAAAGCTCAAGGAAAAAACTGAGGAACAAGGCTCTGTATCAGACGAGATGAAGAAAAGTTAGAAAAAGGGGTCAAATTGGAGAAAGGGGAAAAAAAACTACGAAAAAAGAAAAGCCTTCAGTGCCATATGGTACTGAGTATTGGACTTAATGAGGCATAGGGCCATCCCCTCCACAGAGGCACAGGCCAGTCAGATCACACATGAATGGACACTCAGATAGGTAAAAATGTAGCATATGTCAGCAACTGGTGATATGAACCACTGCTTCTGAAAAAAAATAATCCCAACAAAAGGGCTGAAATATGCTCCAACATAATGAAGGCTGACTGATAAAGGGGAGACATTTGAAGCCGATTACCATTGAAACTGTTCTAACAGATATTTTCTAGATCAGTGGAAAGTCTGGGCTCTGAGCGATTTCCACCAGTTAAAAGACAAAGAACATTCAGTGTTTGTACTGCGAGGCTAAACTATATAGTTTCTCTCTCAGTAGCTTTTGGAAACACCTGTGGTTACTGAAGTAACAGCAAAGCAGTTTCCCTCACATAGCCCTGAGAATTATGTTTCATCATTTGCATCACCCACTCAAGGCATTGTGGTAACATTACAACGCTTTTTAAAAAAAACTGAAAATGTAAATTCAACATGTACATTTTTCTCTGGCACAACTCTACTGGGAAAACAGTCCCCGTGAAAACTGTCTGCACTATGGTCCGCAGACCTCACTAAACAAGGGATCACCTTCCACAGAATTCCCAATTTAACCGCCACACATTGGTTTTTTTCCCTATTGGACCACCAGCGTGTTCCCATTAGACTCTCCATTAGTATCATGAAAAATAAAACACTTCTCACTGGTCTTGGGGGGTTTTATAAATAAAACCCTCCAATGAATAAAATTCACAGTAGAGTAAAAACCATCACTTTTTGCCATTGGAGCTGATCTACCAACAGTTTAACCGCTGGGACAAAATAGAAGCCAGACGAAGCAGAACCACTGTAGTCAGCTAGAAAAACACACATGGCCTGGCTGTGAAAGTTGTTTGAGGCCAAACAGCTTTGAAATAAATGCTAACACAGTTAGATGGTGAAAGCTAGCATACAAAGGCAAAGGTGTGAGGTTTAGCACTTTCATTATCTCAAATCTGAACTTAGATAACATATTTTTCAGGGTCGGTTCTAAGGTGTTGGACGATTTATTTCATTTCACCCTTACTTTTAAACATCATAGTTTCATCAATACAGCCAACTTTCTTGTGAGAAAAATTTGGCAGCAAGCTAATCTCTTGCCTACTAGTTCATGTGTTCACTGTTATTTAAAGGAACTATATCTGATATTATTTTAATCTGTCTAAGAAAAATGGTTTCTACACGGTATATTATGTGGTAAGAGATGTAAGTCCATAAAAATGAATGACTGATTGATTGCACATATGTACGAGTCCAGGACATTTTAGTTAGCAAAAGCGGCTAGGTTTTAGCTTTGGCATAACAATCTCTCTGCCCATGGGGTTAACTTCCGTAACTTCCAAATTTTGATCAGCCAGTAAAGAGCGTTCCCCTAGGGAATCTGGAAGTTCCAGAAGTTAACCACATTGGCAGAGAGAGAGCGTCACGCCAAAGCTAAAAAATAGCCGCTTTCGTTAAATAACCTAGGCTGACTTAATATCAGGTATAGCTCCTTCAAACCAGTCTGGAGTATTAAATCTGTTATGATTTTTCTGGTGTTGATCACATATCACAGTAGTTTATGAAAAATAATTGAGACATTTTAAATCTACAAATTTTAATTTCATTGTGACACTAGTTAAATAGCAGAAGCCTCCAGAACAGATGACAATAATCCTTCAGACACACTGACTGTATGTTAGAAACATCATGCCAGTTTACCTGATACTGCACTAACTGGTGGCAGCAGCACACATCTGACAACTATACTTGAGCCATAGAACAGGCGCTCCATATAAAGAAAAGCTCAAGGATTAAGCTGGAATTTTGAAAAACACTGTGAGTAAAATTAAAGACCTCTATATCACTTTAGCCTTTAAAGACAAAACTAGTTTTGTAGCATATAAATTTTACAGACACAGCCTAAAAACTAAATGAATTTTCTTCGTGGTATCTGAGCCTCCAGAAGCAAACAGGTGATGAATTCACAGTGAGTGACGATGGATGTTATGGGAATAGTTCGCATAGCAGACACACTATCCTGATCCCTTGTCACATACATGCTGTCAACATGCTTGCAGCTGAGAGATGTGTGAGTGGGCGCGAGAGCCAAAAGAAGCATTGAATCTTTACCGGAAAGAGTGATCGCACATGAACAGGGCCAGCTGTTCGCGGCATGAAATTATTTATCAAATTTGCCGTCTTCTTAGTGTGCGAACCCTCCCATTTGTTTATGCTTATCATGTGCTAGATGTAACTGACCCCAGTGATGACAGTGATGACTGCAACCTATAGCTTGTCGTCACTCAATTATGGAGTCAAGCAAATTAAAACACACTAACAGATTTGATCAAAACAAAATTTCAACAGTGCAGCTGCTCTGTAAGAACAAGCAGCAGCATAGAAATCAGCCGGACAATTAATTTCATCCCCTTGACACTTTTTCGAGCTTAATAAAATCTGGAGTGTGTGTGTTGCGAGTCTGGGCTGGAAAATGACTGTCTGAGCTCCAAGTGGAAGCTGTGGTTTGTTCTGGCTCTGGATTCCATGGGGGTCAGATTCATCCCCGCACCAGCAGGAGGCTGGTTCAGTGTTACAGGAAGCTTAATCTGAATAACCTCCCGCTTTTAGTGCATCACCATATGTCTCTGGCTCTATTTATATTGGTTTAACAAATGTGATTAGTCTCAAAGTGCATGTGTGTATGTTTTAAGCGTGATTAGTATTTCCTTATAAAGGCAGTATAGACTTTGGGCAACGGGTTACCAAAATCTGGCCGTCACACCAAAACGAATGATTGCTCTGACAGACGGACGTGCTGTGTTTGTCTAAGTGGTTTTGCGGGAGGTTCAGAGGGACCAACGCCACCTGTAAAAAGAAACCTGTCTCCTTCCGATGCCTTTTTCCAGCCTCCTTCACACCATACTCACATGTTCGTCTGCGCCTTTCCCAGATATTTTTTATTCTAACTGCGTATGTCTTGAGCAGGCTCACACTGTATATTCTTTGTGGTGTGTTTAAGTGCTATTTACTGCCTTTCAAACCCCTTATGGAGAGTCATGGTCTCTTTATAGGGAGCTTTTATTTACTATGCTAACGCTCCCCGTAAGAGACACTATGAGTCACTGAAGCCCAAGTTTTAGCTCTGGATGCTAACAGCTGTGCTGTAATGCAATGCCATCATAATTGTGCAGAGATAACCATCTATGGTTTTCTATTAGCATTGACTGACGTATCCTTACTCCTTGGAATGATGTAAACATAATCTGTTTTTAATGTTGTTCAGTATTTTGTACAGTGGAGTATCCTCTATGAGCAGCTGGTAAGGCCTTAAGTTCTACATTATTCATTACATTAAGTATTTGCCTCCCTTTATTTCTTTTGGATAGTGAACATTATTCATTCTTCAAGCTCTAAACCTATATTTCTCCACGATACACTGCTGGATTGGTATTCTGGTCTACTGCAGTATCCACAAGCTGTACTCCAACTCTCTGTACATCTCCCAGATGAGCACATCTGTGTGTCTGTCTGAATGATTGAGCGCTGTTTAACAGGCTTGATCAGGAAACCACATGCTTAACATCACAGGGGAGATGCATCACCTGCTGAAAGTGATATCTTGGCTTCAGCAGTGTACACAAACACACATACACAGATGTATGAAATACAGCCATGCACCTGTACGACTGCACGCATGAGCGATTTTTGCTTTGAAGCCTGTTTCTTATCTCCCTCCGCTAATTTCATCTCCTAGTCCTTTGATTTAGTTTTTCTGCTTATTGTATTTTCAATGTTTTTGTGATGGTTTTTCATCAATGCTTTGTGTGGCTTCCAGCTTTTCATTGGGAGTCTGATGGCGGTGCATCACCCTTGACCAGGGTGTGCACGCTTGTTATTGCTTGGGAGATTAGTAATGCCTTCCCAGCTATGCTCAGAGTCAGCATGCCTGGGATTTGACAGCATCCAAAAGTCGCTGCATCTCAGAGAAGGAAAAAAAATGCTTAGATTTTGACAAACAATGATCCATTAGATAATAGGAGAGTAAACATTTTGAAGAATAGCATATCAACTTAAAAGTAGTGGACACTTGCATAGGATTCACAAATCAGAAGATTGCCGAAACATTCACACACTAATATACTGAACATACATCATATTAAATACGCTTTTCCCTTTTCGCCACCTTCCACAGTTCTCGCCGCTCTCATGACCTTTACCTTCCCAGGTTATGAAACTGGTTCTGATGGACACACATGCCATACACACACACACGCAGGCAATGCAGCCCCTCATGCTTGAGAAATACTTTGAGGAAGTGGGGGAAGAGGAAAGCTGGGAAACCAAGAAATAAATAACTCCTTTGTGTTTTTGGCCACATAAACAGTTCAGCACATTATAGATTACTACAGTAGCCAAACTGATAAGACGCTTCCTACACAGTATGTATGAGTGTCTGTAAGTGCAGACCAAGAGCAAAAAGCAAAAGAGATGGAGTGAGGAAGATAAAAGGCAGAAACAACACTGGAGCAAATAAGGAAGAAAAACATCTGAGGAAAATGAGAAAGAAAGGAAAATAAGATAACCTGTATCCTAGGAAAGGCTAGTTTTTATCTAACAAAGACAAATAAACAGTGTTTCCTTCATAAACGTCTTCTGCTAACACATTTCCTTGCTTAAATACTAAACAGTGGATGTCCGCAGCTCCCCTCCCCCTCCGCTGTTTTATACAAGTGTCCAAAATCCAAAGCAAGCCAGCCAGGCCGTGTGATAACTCAAAATCCAGTGATTGCTATCTACTGTAAATATTACTACAATTCTGAGAACAGTCTGTTTGTCTCAGACCACAGGAACGTGACAAAAGCTCACAAGCAGATAGTCTGTTCCAAATAATATCGCACACAAAAGTAAACCAATGCGCCAGCCTGACCCAACTCTTTGATTCTCTTAAATTGACATAAACAATTCAAATGCTCTCTAATTTTGATTGCTGGCTTGCAGTCATGTAGCAGAAAAATCAGGAAAAAGTTCCATTAGGCCATTATGTCTGCTGCGGCGTAATTTGTGAGCTTGGGTGCCGTATCCGAGCAGCTGCATATCCTTACAACGGAGTATTAAAAAAAAAAAAGTTTACGCCAACTACCATTATACTGCAAACCACAACCTTTGTGGGGACACTCTCCTTTAGAGAGTTTTGGCTCAGCCACAGCAAACCCTGAAAAACGTGGCTGAATGAGCAAATTAAGCCTTAGTCACTCACTCTGGTATAGCAGAAAACCACCCGTGATGTCTGGCGTAGGATCACGCCTATGCCTTGTGCCAGAATATCTGCCGGCAAAGATTAGTAAAATGAGAAACAGTTGATTACAGCTGTTGCAGCAACTGGAATGTAGTTACACAGGGTTCATGTAACGATTCAGCAGAGCGGGCTAAAACGAAGAAACCGTCAAATTAGACAACAACACGAACTGAGTCATTAAAACACTTAAGACGGTTTTCTTTCCTCAATCCTTCCACATGTCAAATCCCATCTTTTTCTTCTTTACATTTAATTTAAATTGCTCATTACAACTCCAAATTCTTTCCCTCACCACATATATTGCTGAAGGAGAAGGTCCACATGCCAGGCTCCACAAAACACCACTATTCTTTCCAAATAAACATCAAATGAACCTGCAAAAATGTGAAACACAACTATTTATCTACTCCAGTTCAGATGGTGTGATCAGCGGCCCAGAGCCTTTGATTGTAGCTGTACTGCACTTCAGTCCTAGCAGCAGGGTTTCTGAAAACATACTGTGAATGAAAAATGCTTTTTTTTTCTTTGCTTCCCTCCATTTCACGTCAGAGGGGTAAAACCAACCTGTAAAAACAGTTGGTCTAAACGGTTCATGATGCGAAGTTAAGACCTCGCTGGAAGACAAACAGCCGGTCATCCGTTTTCATTCCTCAGGAGAGGTCCTCCTCATATATATATGAGCTGCTGGAATCGTGATAAAAGCAAGACAGCTGAGCTACAGTGAGATAATGCGTAGATACAACAGGCTCACCCTACGCGGCTGGATTGGATACCATGACAACGCTATGAGGTGAGAAAAAGGACATATCAGAGCAGTGTAAATCTCCTTACAGTAGCTTCAGGAATTCAAGTACAGTCTTACTCCCCTTCTTTCACTCACAGTTTTATTTTTCCTCTTACCTTTATAAATCTTTTCCTCTGAAAAACAGAAAACTAATGTCTAAACTTCTACTCTCGTAGCACAGACTTACTGAATCATATCACAATGTTGACCTTCTTTTCCTGAAACGAAACTCTGAAACTGCTTCTAACTTTAGACACGACCTCCAGACTTCTTTATATTGATGTATTAAACAGGCTTTTGCCAAAAAAGTAATCACTGAGGGCTTAAGTGGATGGTGCAAGTGAAAGGAAAGAGTAAACAAAGAGATAAAAGGACAAGAAAGACAGTGAATATTTAGTTTTGGCTGTACAAGTAGTGCGTGTTGAGGCCAGCACGCTGAAAGATTGAGCGCCATGAGAATTATTAATGGCTGCGTCGCAACAAATTAAACACTATCTGAGTGAAAACAGAAGAAGACAAACAAAAGAGAACTTAGTGGGGAAGAGAAGCATGACGAACAACTTAGTCTGGGTTTATCTCACCTCTAGAAAGCAGGTCCCAGCTGGGGTGTTTTCTTTGATGGAGGTATTGTAGAAGTTTCTGGAGAACACAGGTGTGTTATCATTAACATCCTGAAGCACAATATCCACCTTGGCTGTAGATGACAGAGGCGGACGCCCACTATCCGTTGCAACAACAGTTATACTAGGCGCTGGTTCTGATTCAAAGTCTAGGACAGTTGCAGTGGTAATGATCCCTGTTAGTGGGTCGATTGAAAACCATTCAGAGTGAGAGTTTTTTCCCTTTAGTAGGGTATAACGCACATCCCCATTGGGGCCCTGGTCTTTGTCCCTGGCTGTTACCTGAAGAACAAAGGATCCAGGATACACAACCTCAGGAATGGTTTGTCTATAGGCCTGTTGGTCAAAAAGAGGAGGATTGTCATTGACATCAGTCACTTGAATGGTGAAGGAGGACTCTGCCCTGAGAGGAGGCGTGCCGGAGTCTGTGGCCATCACCCTGAGGTCATATGAATCCCGCTCCTCTCTGTCCAAGACTTGGTCCACATATATCAAGTAAATGATGCTGTCCTTGGTTGTAAGAGCAAACTTCCCATCACCACCCTCCAGGGACACGTTAACGTTGGCATACTCTCCATAGTCTGGGTCAGTGACGGATATCCGAGCTACATACTGCCCTGGTTGGGCTCCTTCTGAGATTCTTGGAGAGCCGTCTTCACTGAGGAAGATGATGGTCATGGTGGGCAGGTTGTCATTGAAGTCACGGACATGAATTGTTACAAAAGCATTTGTCACCTGGAAGAGATGATGGTGCAATATTAATTTCACTTTTTGCTCTAACCAGTTAATGGCAATATTGCAAAGTTATAAGCTTGATGCCAAAAACTGATTATTGTGAGTTGCAAAAGAAAATATGAAATCATCTAACTTAGTCATTAAATTCAAATTTTTAAGAAAAAAGGACTCTTCCCTTACAGCTTATTGTTTTCCTTTTGTGCCGAAAGCTATTAGACAAACTTCATTCATGCTGAAACAGATCGCCGTCAATAGGATTTAGATTCCATTTTCCTGGGTAAGTCTTCCTTATTATTACCATTATCTGCCAGTTCACTCTCCTTAATCAGAATTTTTGCCATTACTAAATGTCAACTGCCAAAAAACAGAGCCAGAAAGATCAAATGAAGACTCCTCTAAATCCAGATGAATATCTCTTGCTGAAAGGCTACAATTGTATTTTTACCAAATGAGAGAAAAAATTGCCATCTGTTGATATATTTTTCATTTAATTATCATTTCACTTCATACCAAGAAAATTGGAAATTTCTCAGGCAGAAAAAAGAGCTTCACTCGTTTTTTTCCCAATGCATCAATACACTAGCCTGGCTAAAGCGACTAAAATTTCGCAAGCCACCTCCAGTCTGGCCAAGAGGCCTATTCAACCGATTTCCAAAATCCCCAAAAAGTGGGAGCCAATCAATTTTGAGCTTATCCAACGCAGTGACGCGACAGGAAGCAACACAGTCAACAATGCTAA
>JAVQJG010064315.1:0-13319 GCA_036024015.1 Craterocephalus amniculus | reverse complement strand
AACCGCTAGAGGGCGCCGCTTGCGCTGCTGGTATAAGAGCAAGGAGGTCACTGGGAAGAATTAACTTCCTGTGTGAAGCCAACCAGGCTCAACGTGTGACTCCTCTGTTCTGCCACAGGTCGGTAAATATTCACAAAGTTGAATGTATATTGCATATAACTGGATGAAAGCACAGTGTAAAAGAGTAATGCATATTTATCTGTGAGTGAAATGAGTTGTGTAAAAGTTTGATGGTGAAACGGTAGCTTGAAACAGTTGCTAACCGATGCTACTGCTAGCGGGATTCAGTGCTATGGGGAGGGGAAATGCCCAATACAAGTGAGAAATGAATGGATGAAACCAGTACCGAGCTAAGGTTGCACTATATGAAGTTTTCATGCCATATGAGAGTTTCTGATGTTAACGCTAAAAGTTATTGGTTAATGCCAAAGAAGAAATATTATATCGTAAGTGATTGAACAAGACACATGATTATAAGAGAAACTGAGGAAAAACTGAAACAAAGGAGAAACTTTACATGGTGTTTTAATTTTATGAAATGAGAATAAATATAGAAACTTTTAAGGTTAAAAACCGGATAAAAATCTATTTCCAATTGTTATTTCATATTGTGATTTACTAGTAGTTAAAGACTTAAGAATATGAATTGCTAATAATAATTTTGGAATTGTGGTAAAAGCTCATTGTAATTGCTTAAAACTGTCACTGTATTAAAGTACTTTAAATAACATGATCTCACTGTAGTAGAACCTATTAAGAGAGGATGACTATATATAGAGTTTTGAGAGATGTTTAAAGGATTACAGATAAAGGCCACTTTTGTATATCTGTTGTTAATACCTGCCGTTTAGAAATAAATGAACTTCCTGTGTGAAGCCAACCAGGCTCAACGTGTGACTCCACTGTTCTGCCACAGCTCGTCCACACATTGAGCCAAAGCTACTACGTTGCCTTCTGGTTGCCAAGCCAGAGGGGCAACATTTACAGTATGCCTACATTTAATTTGTGCTTTGGGGAACACGGGCATCCCCATTACTTGTAATAGAGACATATCTTTGTGTATATTATTAATAGGAAACGTATGTATTGCTTCTACTGTTTTATAATAAGGGTAACTGTTGCCTTTTCTTTTTTGTTTAGTTATGAGAGCAGAAATGAACATTTTGCAAGAATCTATTTGAAGCACCAAAAATATGGTCATATCTAGACTGAGAACTATGGCTTACACATAATAAGAAATTAATGAGAATCAATGGACCATGGATATCTATCTCATGAGTTGGGATAAAACCAACCAAAGGAATTTGCCACCCCACCCAAAAAAAAACCATTTCAGCTTAACTAAAAGGGAAAACCCAACCCTCATAATGGTAGTCTAAGAAACTATAATTTTTGAAGAACAAAATACTTCATGACACAGAATCAGTTGCTGCATGACAAGCCACAAAGGAAATAATAAACTATATTTATTGTCATTTTTAAATTCGGCTATTTACAAGTTCTCATACTGGGCGACAAAAACATTTCACATCAGTACAGTTCAAAGACAGCTCGTCCATACCTTCATGTGACATCAAAACACAAGAGTCAGCCAAAGTTTATGCTCACATGTACATAATTAGCGTTATAAAGCATAAATGACTGCTGCATGCCATCTAGTTTTTTATCATTTATTCAGATTGCTTGAGTAACCCTGTTTCAGGTTTATTTTTGGAACACATTAAACCAGTAGATCTTTGCTGGTTTTTAACCCTCTTTCATTTTACACAAATCACGTACGGACATTTTTCTAATCAAAATGCCAGTTTGACAAAGTGATAGTTCTAAATCATGAAAAGAAAAAAAGGTACAATTTAATGAAGATTTAATTTTTTTTTTTAAGATTAAAATTTTTTTCCAAATATGGCCACTATGTTAATCACTGGTGTAATGGAAGAGAGGATTCACACATTTTTAACAGTAAAGGTGCTCCATAAAATAGGTCAGTGTCTAAAAAAGAAAAAAGAAGGGAAAATAAGACATCTTGATTTCATTTGTAGATTGAACTGAGATCTCAAACTATAAGTACTGTAAGGACTAGAAGTAAATAAATACTTCCTTTAAAGCTCATGAGAAGTATAACTAAGGATGTCCAGAACTGGATAGGGGTCTTGACAATGGCAGTAAGTAGGCTACAGTTTAGAGTGGTCAAATTTTCTACTACCACCACTACAGGATCAAATTAAATAGAAATATTACCAACAGACTTTAATAATTACCATAAATAAAAGAGACAAAGAACAAAAACGATTATTCATAAGTCTTCTGATAACTAGGGCTCCAAAGTGAGTCTTACACTCGATAAGTTATCTGCAATGGACTCAATAGGTCAACTTTTATGTCACCACCTAAACTTTAACATGTCGGTGATTGTAATACAAATCAATATCCATGAAAACACACATCAGGTGATTCTTTTATGGCAGGGTTTGAAGGTGCATTCAGCTAAACTTCGTTCTGCTGGGTGAGGTCCTCTGACATGCTGTTGAACTCGGTGGCCCGCGCACTCATCCCCAGATACTGCTTCAGGAATTCGCTGAAACGCTTTTGATTGTTCCACTTGCGCGCTGACTTCCGAATACCGATGAAGCCACCATATCTCTTCTGGTACGACCTTCCGGGGGACATGAGTTTCCTGTAGCCGTGCCTTCCTTTAACGAAGCCGCCGAACCTCTTGGAAAGGCTCAGTCCCGCATCGCCCAGGTCGCCTGCTGCCACACCGGCGTCCTCTCCTCCATGTCCTGCTTCCTCTTCTTCGTATTCGTTTTCAAGGGATAGGGGGTTCTGGGAATCATAAGCAGTGTTCGGCTGACTGCTCTTGCCGCTCAGATTATTCTCATTCAGGCTGAGTGCGCGGGCCACATGGTCGAATCTCTGTAAAGCAAGGGGTAGTAACAGGCCGTCTTGCATCTGCTCCTCTTCCTCAGGAAACAGAGCTTCAGCCTCTTCTTGAGATCTTTTCCTTGCTGTGCCATCCAGGGAAGGAATGGCTGGCAACAGGGCTTTAAGACACAAGTCCCAGGAAAAAGACGGGGAAACTTTGCCTTCACACTCAATGAGACACACCTGTTAGAGACAAAGATAAGACACTGTCTTTATTTTGCTTCTGAAGCCAGTCAGGAGTTCATTTGTATGATAAAGTTGTGAATTGAAACTAGATTTTGAGAAGAAACCTATTATCCATAGAAATACAGATTTTTAGTTCTTCATATGTTCTTCATTAGGACCAAGGAAATAATTCTGTAGGATCTAGAGACTCTTATTCAAAAGAATGCATTTTCTGCAACGAAGGATACCTCCCTGTTTGGAGCTGTGTACATGACTGAACTGGACATTAGTAATGATTTATACAAAGACCGTCACCTCAGTTCAAGGAGCCTCATATCTGAATCTCAGCTGGGGCGTTTCTGTGCAGAGACAGCTTGTTCTCCTCATAGACAGCAATGATTTTCAGGATCTTTTCTACCTCTGTCAGGGAGGTATCCACTCAAAAAGATGTGGCACAAACAGTAAAACCAAGTCCTGACATTAAGGACATTAAGAAAAGAGTTTAAACTAATAAAACAGACCTCCGCCAAGCTCCACTGACTGCAATGATAACGAACATTTCAAAGTGATCCAGAATTTGTAATCTCTTCCGGATCTTCACCACCTTGCATCATTCCCAAGCTAGCCTGAAAGTTTCATCGTAATCCGTCCATAATTTTTTGAGTTATCTTGTACACTGACAGACAGACAGACAACTGCTGGCAAAAACATAACCTCCTTGGCGACGGTAATAAAAAAAACTCAGCTCTGAAAAGTCATACACTGGAAAAAAAGGCCTCTCCGGAAATAAGTTCTAAAAAAAGAGACTAAAACAAGGTATTTTTGCTTAAAATAAGCAAAAACAGTGAAAAAAAAATCTGTTGATAAGATTTTTTGGAACAAGACAATATATTCAAGTCTTATCTTGAAATAACCTGGAAAAACTTGCTATTCGTTATATATTACTAGTGTTGTGAAGTTTTGTGTCTCATTATAAATTTGTGGTGCTCAGAAGTCCTATTTCTTCCCTATTGTCTCAAAACAAGTTCTCATATCTCACTGAAATGTTACTGTTTATCTGATTGGATCTTATATGAAGTGTGGCAGGATGGCAGAGGGCCCCGGCAGGTATCGATCCCACAACCTCCTGGGTGATAGTCATCCACACTAACCAGTCAGCCAAAGGGATATCGCCATGGCCTAGCCAGGGCGCATCATCACTCGGACGCACATTGTGACAGGACCCTCACACTGTCACATAAGCATGATGAGATATTTTGACTAGAAATTAGATAAATGCACTTGGTAAGATTTGGAAATTGGAATAAAACATTAAGAATAATATTAACTGTTAATACCACAATGATTTTTTTTTAAACAAATTTTGAGGCCCTTTTAAAAAAGACCGACACAGTCAAGTTAGCAGCATCACACCGCCTCACATCATCTCAAAGCTACAGTTCTCCTCAAGGATCAGCAAGACTTAATAAAGTAACGTGAACTGTGAGATAAAGGACCAAAAAGGTAATGTCCACTACAGCGGATTCATATCAGCCTGCAAAAGAGACAACACGTGAATGTTTTATGCACTGAAGAGGCTAAATGACATGACTCCTTCTGGTGGTTAAATGTGTTTGTCTGTTTGTTAAATAATGGTCCGAAAACAGTGTTCAAGCTCGTTTAGATCTCTATGAACACCACTGTGGCCTAAGAACCTCACATTAAAACAGTTTAAAGCTTAATGTTTTCAGCTATCTGCTCCTAAATGTGTTCAAGTGTGCTGCCTTCAAAAAAGTCTGAGACACAGCTTTGTCATTAGCCAGGGAGGAACAACCAGCAGGCACAGAGAGGCGAAACACATCTGTCCCCGGGAATCAATTAGCCACCACAAATTAAAACTCAAATGCCAAAAGGGTAATTTGTTGAGTCAGTCAGGGAGATGTTTAGAGGACAAGGCGAATAAAACGAGGTGGGTGAGGGGTTGTTTCCACTTATTTCATCACCAAGTGAGCCCCAATGCAGACAGTGTGTTTTATGTGATTTTATTAGCTGTCTGATCTGAGGTGATAAATAACCTCTAGATTATATTTAGTTGTCATTTTTGCGACTGTTGCAGGCCAATTTTTATCAGACAGTCTGCAATGATAGTGTGTGTGTGTTTGTCTCACCATCGTGTTGAAACTGAGGAGCTTGGGCAGGACTTTGCTGCAGGACAAACAGTCTGCCTGGCAGTCGCTGTGTCCAAGATCACACAGACAGAGGAGCAGCAGAGCCACCACAGTCTTCATGTTTCCGCCGTCTGCTGCACAACACACAGGAGAAAATACACGTGTTCACTCCAAACATTGCATACATGCTCCTCGTTGTACAGATGGTCCTTCCTGCAGAAAAAGCAGTATTTGGCATTGGAGTTTGGTGTTTTATTCAGCTGTTAAACACAAAATGTTTACTTGAATTACAACAATTATGCGACATGAATTCAGAAGTCTCCACATCTTCAGACATCTATTCTGTCATGAATGAAGTACTTTGTCATCTCTACTGTTTCTTAATACTGTTTTTGGTTTTGGTTAACTACTTTTTTAAAAAAAAATGAAAACAAATAAAACAAAGACATTTGAAATTTGCATTTATATGTTGTGATTTTGTATCTTTATTTAATTCATATACTAAAAAACCTCTGGGTATTTTAGACAGCATTTTTGAAAAAGCTAAATAATCTTTTTCAAACTGATCTGTACCTTTTTTGTTTTTGTTGTTTTACTCTACATAATGGAGGTTTGGATGTGCATCAAAATATTCTCTAGTTTCCATTGCACTCTGTCACAAACAAAGTATGTGACACTAATAAAATGTTAATCATCAAACTACTGGCATTACTGGACCTTTTTCATGTTTTTTTCCCTTCCATTTTATAGATACAGTACAACCATAGTTACTTTTATGCGTTGGCTTTGTGGTACTGAAACTATTCTTCAAGTAGCCTAACTGCCATGAACCAAAGTAGCAACTTCCATTCTTGAGTTATCCACAGAAATACAAACTGTTATGAACTTGCCTTGCCTTGTTATGAATTGCATGTCTTACGTGATGTAACTGTATGTTGAAGAAAACTATGGACAAACTTTGGGTTTGTATATGTAATAATAAAAGTGAGGTAACATTTAACGGCAATGTTCAAGGTAACATTTCACATGAGCTTTTTAGAGTATATCAGTATTTTTGAGTTGTCATGGAATGAAGACTTTATATTAGCTGTAACTTTGTTTTTAATTTCTGTACCATGTTTTTTTTTTTAAATAACTCAACTTTGATTTTAGGGGTTGAGCAGGTAGTGTCAAAAAATCCTGTTGAAATGTATCTACAACTACCCTAAAGTTAGCTCTCTATCATATGACCCTCATCCCAGTTTGCCCATTGGAGCACCTTCATGCTGTACGCTGTTAATGTGAACTAATATTTAGATTAATAAAGTGAAATTAAAATCCAAACACGTACATTACCAAAGGTGGTTTTATTAGATATATCTTGAGATTATGAGTTAATTCATTCTTTCTAGATAACAAAACTTGTTTTCACATAAGTCCTCCATCGCCCAGTTCGCCTGCTGCCACACCGGCGTCCTCTCCTCCATGTCCCGCTTCCTCTTCTTAGTATTTGTTTTCAAGGGATAGGGGGTTCTGGGAATCATAAGCAGTGTTTGGCTGACTGCTCTTGCCGTTCAGATCATTCTCATAAATTTCCTGTTATCTCTTAACATACTATAACAGGTTATAAGCTTTGTTTTATGAAGATCATGAGATGATCAAGATGAGCTACAAAATAGACAGTCAGCACTGATTAAAATTGTCACAGAGGATCTGTGACAGTTAGCTGGGCACGCATGTGTGTGCTACTCTATTCGCTTACTAGCACTGAAAATAATTAAAGCATTATCTCAACATGACAAAATAGATTTTTTTCCGTTATCTCAAAAAAACAAACATTGATATTTCCATCCTTATCTTGAGATAAGGTGTTGAAGCGTCACTGCTCTCTGCTTCTGTAATCTGATACTTCAAGAAGCTTTATTTTACTATATTCTTAATAAATGTTTGCTTTGAAGATAAAATGTTTTCTTCAAAAACTGTGTAATGCAATATTTTTTTATCTTCCTTGCATGATTAATCAATTAAACAATCAATAGAATATCGAATTTCCTACATGTTTGCTGTTGCGCCACTGTCTTGCAGGAACAATACAAATTCTTTAGTATTATTTTTCAACCCACTGAATGTATACTTCCACAGCATGAGGGAAATCATGTGATGACAATGCAAATGGAGGAATAATGGTGCCCAGCCCCAGTAACCCTCAAAAATCGTCAAACTGTTCTGGTCTAAAAGCAGTGATAACATCCAGATAAAGTTAGTCATCTGATAAGTGATCTATTTTAAGTTAAGTATGTCATACTGGAGAAAAGACATGGAATGGCTGACGTGAAAGGAAAAAGAACTGGATTTCTTCAATGACAGTAAGCAGAGGAAATACATATAGTGATAAGGAAGGAAATAAAAATATTTGACCTTATTCTGTTGGAAGCAGCCCAGTCTTGTGAGTCTGACGTCAGAAACACAGCCAGAGTTTTCATCTCATTAAACAAACTCGTTAACTCCTTTAAATAATGCCTCAATTGATGCCTCTGGCAAAAAGCTGAGTCATTGTTTCTTACCACACACACACACACACAACTCAAACCCGCATGCGCAACACTCACACTAAACGCTCAGATGGCAAACAAACATCAATCCACATGCTTGTAATTATACATGTACCAGATGGAAGTAGGAGGAACTCGCTCTTTAAGCTGAGGGTCGTCTCTGTCTGTAAAACTGATGTAGACTCAAGATGAATTAATTTGTCTTCTGTAAAACACTTCCATGAGGTCTCAGAAGTTTGGAATTTATTAAGACTAATTGAAAACCGATAAAAATGTAATTACTCTGCTGTTCGCTCTTAATCTTTGACTTCCCACAAAGCAGCAGCTCTCCCAAATTAACCAGTGTTCATGAGTGAAAACAATAAGAGTGTGTCCTAATTTTCTTTTGTCTGATAAGACAGAGGGGTTTTAACAGTGAAGGACAAAAGATCAGTAAAAAAAAAATGTTTTAGCAGGAAGAAAAAGGCAGATGCAAATCTTATTGGATTCAGCCTCTGATCCCTTGTTGCTCCCTGACTGTACTCCAAACATAGAATAAAAATACATAAAAAAGCTTTTTTCTGACCTCAGATGAAAGCCAATAAAGATGTAATCTATGTGCTTAAATATGAGTATGGACCATGGAAGTGAAAAACACTTTTTATCCTTTCAATTTTTAGTTTGATTAAATTCAATAATATAACTTCATATAGTATGTTAGTGTTCATGTCCACAACTAGAACAACTCACACATTGTCAAAATCTTTATCACACACTCTCAAAATAATTTATCGATAATTTCACAATCTTCACGGAGACAGTGTTATGTATCTGCTGTCAATATGATACAGTTAAAAATCTAAAAATGATTTAACATTAAGGGATACAGCCATACTAAAAACTCTTTGAAAATGACCATAGCATCATTATTCTAGCATGTGTTTCATGTGTTAGAATGCTAATAATTGCTCATTACCACTAACAGAGTGAGCACTGTACATGATATGAAGATTATTTGTAGTCGTAATTCTCCTTTTGCCAAAGATACCTCTCACTCTCCCAGTTTTAGACCATTTACTGGCATTCTGTATCACATAAACAGTCTTAGCAACTGGAGTCTGCTAAGCATACCAAATTTATGTCCATCTTCCTTTGAGTCACCAAAAATCCAGTGAATTAAAAGAGAGATGCTGCTGGTTAAAAGTAATACATATCTGTAACTGAATCTATTATTGATTTATAAACCTATAATTTGATCTGTTGGGATTTTTCTAATATTCTGAATTTGTAAGAAAATTGGCTGTTAGAGCGACGTTACTTGTTGGTTCTTATATTTTGCTTGATTTTCTGTTTTCTTATATGGTGTAATTTTAAGATATGTATGTTTTGTTTATTCTGGGGATCAGAGGAATACTGGTGATTACTTTGTTGAAGGCTAATAAAGAATAAATAGTAAAAGGAAAAACTAACTTTTGGGGCAATCCAGGCACTGCTTGGATCCAGGAAATTTTCTAGATTCACAAACATTCAAATACCCTCTAGAGCCACCAGAGGGCGTCATTCTGGCATTGATACAGCTCATGTAGAGGACATATGCATTCAGTGCAGCTATGCACGGACTGGCCCACAGGAGACGTCTTTGCATAGACTAAATCATTTGTTTTGCTCGGTTATTGCTAATAATGGTGATTCCTCAAAAGGATGGTCATATTTTTTTAAACAATCAACATGAGTACGGAACAGCTGAGACGGGGAGAAACGTTGTGGCGAAATGAACTCAGAAAAAAAGATGAAAGGGGGAAGACAGTGTAGCAGGAGCAACGACATGATGTGAGTTCACTGTTTATTAAATGATGTCTGTTACAAGCTGCAAACTTTGGTGAACTCTAGTTGAGAGTCTCCATTGCAGCTTTGCTGTATGTAGCTGGAATCACAGCTCTGTACTACTTCATTCTGTTGCTGCAGTAGCTAGTTGCTGTTATCTCTCATCAGCCCAAACATAAAAACCGGAAACTCCATCCTCAGATATACAGGGAGTCATGTGAGATTAATTGTATCATAGATCAAATATAAGTCTATTTTATGTGCTGTATTAAAGGGACAGGTTTATAATTCAGATAAAGTAATCCCTACACATCGGCTACTGTGAAAAGTGCTAAATGGAAAAGTTTGGGAATGTTACAGCCTCTCATCTGTCTAAGTTTAGTTTGCTTTTTCAATTTCTAGTCATATCACATCAGGTGAAGCTGCTATTGGCGCTTCTGAGGAAATATTGGCGTCAACATATTGTATTGACGGTAAACTGGGACCTCATTTATTTGCTGACAAAAGGAGATTCATGTTGTTTCAGGTTAACGTGATGTGGGTTAATTAGGATATGTGATATACAGTAACTGTGATTTCTTGGGCATGTCAGAATGACAGGTGAAGAACAATAACGTTGATGACTGAATGCCATCACTTTAGCTGTAGGCTACAAAACAGCAAAAACTGATGCATTCATTATTGTTTTTTCTGATCATACAAATGAAAGTAAATTAAAAATAACATTCACGTCATGGTGGCACTAAATAAAAGTTAGCTGCTACAGTCAGCAAGAGTCATGAATCAGGAGGAATGTGTCCCAAGGATGGCAGTGATTTCTCTGGTGGGACAAAGCACCCCAGATAGCAAAAAACGTTTTGCCCAAATGTGCCGTTTTGTTCGGCCTGAATTTGGCCTTAACTTCTGTCTAGACTAGATAAGTGTGTAGCTGCCAAAACTCAGCCACATGCCCACAAGGGATGTGCCATAAGGAAGGCTTCCTGTGTTAGGACTACTTTTGGCCCACAGGAGACATACCATAATCCAAGCCAGGCTAGTAACTGACATCTGGTCCACTTCTGGCCCATACTTGCCAAAGCCATACTATAAAAGAGCTTTAAGGGCTAAAATAGCCCAGACTTTGCCCCAACATGTCTGCTTCCTGGGACACAGCCACAAAAACTCCCCAGGAATGACATGAAGAACATGACCTGTCCCATCAAACTCTGACTCCTTATCTTATCAAGCATTGTTGGGCCATTACTGAGGCTCCGTCCTCCAACTCATAGGACCCAAAACACCTGGCTGTGATATCTCAGTATGTGACAGTGACATCAACATCTCACTCACGTACGGCAAGAATCCCTCAGAGATCTTGTTTCTACTCTGAAAGGTCAGGGCTTTGTTGGCAGCACATAGGAGACATATCAGACAGGTAGTTTAAATGTTGTGACTAATTAATGCGGGCAGTTCCTAAAATAGCTTTTATTCTTAGAAAATAAATAAAAAATTCTGTGGCATTCACATATTACATGTTTTAATGCCGATGATGGCTTAACCTGTCTGTTTCCATCCTCTTGTATGTGAAGTTCTGTCTTAACTTATATTTACTGTAGTCTGCCAGGTTCTCCCATCTATTCTACTCTTAATCTACAGATTTAACATTAAATAAAACAGTTCATAAAGTCACTGATGTTCGAGTCTGTGGTAAGACTCTGTTGATGTCTGCTGATTAGTGAGAGTGATGATTAAGATCATCTTTCGAGTGGAAAAGGAAGCTTTGACCTAATCTTATCTCTCAGTCTGTTCCATATAAGAAGCATACATAGAGTTCAGCATGCCTTCAAACACTTACATTTGAATAAAAAAAGATGTGGGAACTGTAGGTAAATTTCAGCAGAAAACATCACCACGGCTGGTGAAATTAAAATTCAGTCCGACCAGCAGTTTCCTCATCCAGTGAGACATGTTCAGAGCTCAGCCCTCAGAAACTCTCAAACTGTCTCACACCGTGTTATCAACAGTGTCAGCCATTTCTTCCTCCATTATTGACATTTTCTCATCAAGAATGGGAAATATGAAATAAATCATTCCCAGCCTGAACCTCGACTTAAAGCCGGATTATCCGTGCATGGCTGAGCAGAGGAACCGCGTGCATTTGTTCTGGAGAGTATTTTCATTTTTTGCATAAGCACGACACTGTCAGTCCACGTCAGTGCTCCATTTGATTTCCTCTGCTCTGCGCCTGCCGTGTCTTCTCTCTCATGTCTAACATGCTATCGTCGTGGTCATGCTAAATGCAAATCTCTAATTGATTTTGTTGAGTTTTTAAAGACTACATCCTCTTTATGCTTATGTTTTCTGTCTGTGCCTGTTTTGAGCCTGCTGTATGGTCATGATTAAGCCTTGAGGCTTTGCAGGGACGTTGGTCTAGATGGGGACATTTTAAAAGTGCAGCATGTCATAAAATCTGTGGTCAATGACAGAAAAAGTTTAGATATCATTAAAATAATGTCTTTAGTGGTGTCTAATCCCTGTGTTACGTGTATATTCTCTTAGAATGAGCCGTTATATTCTCGTACTGTGGGTCCACATACATGGCAGCTGCCATATTTGTATGGCCATTTTTACTACAGTGTCTCTGAATGAACGAATGTGAAGTGAAAACCCTCTGAGTTTTAAACTGCAGGATCAGCTCTGATAGGTGAGAGGCCCCCGTTTGGGATCAGTAACACTGCAGATGAAACGTGGCATCATTTCTATAGCCATCTTTACTGCTAGAAGTCAATAACTCTTAGACACTGTAGCTTTATCAGTAGGCTCTTTTAAATACAGAATTTACCTGAGGTTCCCAGTGGCCCCATCAACTACCAGACAAGAGGCAGGGTCCACCTTGCAGGGCCAGAACAGAGCGACAGAACCACTTAACCTACCACACGTCTATGGACTGCGCAGGAAAGCCATTGTACTTTTGTACCCAGAATAATGGCCTGCACTTGTATCTTGAGTAAATCAATGATGGAAGTATAATAATACAATTCTCCTAAAGGGCCAAGGACAAAAAACTCAAGACTAATTAAGGTCACTCTGTGAGCATGTTTGCTGTTGGTTTATTACACCTGTCACATTACTCCTTCATTACTGAAAGATTATCTTAAGCTAAGTTCAACAGCTCAACCAAGTGTTGATTTAACATCTTGAACAATGGCTTCTAGCATTTTAATCAACGAGAAGAAAGACAATTATGAGCTACTCAGTAATTAAAATGTATTCATGATGTTGGCATTCTTAGTTGATGAGTCCCTTTGACAGGTAATTAAATGTTAGTCAGTCTTCTGCCAGAAGACATCTGTGGGGAAGTCACTTTGAGCGACAACGTGTCCCAGGCCCACTCAAAATTCTTTGTGCTTTCTGTTATATTAATGTTTACCTGGGACACATTGCAGATTGGTTATTGATTTGACACATTACAGGGCAGCAGATCTACTGGTTAGAGGGGTTAAAAATACAGAATATTTTATACTAAATACATATATTCTCTGCTTATGCATTCATCTGTTATCCCCGTGTATTACCCTTTAAAGGATAAGTCCACTTTTTTGCAAGTGGGGCCTTAATTATGATGTAAACTGAAGTGTACTGGACACCTGTGGTACTTTTTGGAGATTTGGATCCTTCCCTGAGATATTTGTTTCAAACGGCAAACACCAAAACGCCATACATGGAACAGTATTGGGCGTGCGTTTGCGATACTAAATCAGTTAAAAATAAG